>PVJX010043562.1:0-13607 GCA_004027295.1 Dolichotis patagonum
CTCTTGCTTCTGGTTTCCCCGCCCTGGGGTGGCCGCGGCTTGCCAGACCACAGTCACCAGGGCAGCAGGCTGCTTACTGGTTGGCTCGGTGCCCTAAGTTCCAGCATGGCGTGGATCTCAGGAGATGCTCTTGCTTCTGGTTTCCCCGCCCTGGGGTGGCCGCGGCTATAAACTCATTTTTTAAAAATTTTTCTGTTTTTTTGGTACCGGGGATTGAACTCATGATGTTGCACTCACTGGGCAGGCACTTATACCGCTGAGCTAAATCCCCAGCCCTTAGAAATATCAACACACTTTTTTTTTGGTACTGGGGATTGAACTCATGACCTTGCACTTGCCAGGCAGGCACTTAGACCACTGAGCTAAATCCCTGGCCCTCATGTTTTCCCCTTGAGACAGGGATCTTGCTATATTGCCAGGTTGGCCTCAAACTAGTGTTTTTCCTGCCTTAGCTGCCTGAGTATTGTGGAGTATGAGCATGTGCCACTGTGCCAGGATCTAAAGACCTCATTTTAACTTTATTTCCTATGTTCAGACTCTGTTTCCAAATAAGATCATATTCTGAGATATCAGAGGTGGTCTTCAACATTCCTTTTGGGGTGAACTGAATTCAACACATAATAGGCTTGAATTTTTATAACTTGGGAGGGGCAGCCCTTTATAAGAGTAAGGGCACAAACCAGGCACTGTGGTATGATTTGTAATCTCAGTGACTGTGGAGGATGAGGCAGTAGGCAACAGCAAGCAGAAACACCAAAATGACATTCAGCATTTGGAGGCAGATTTATGTTGACTGGCACTGATCAGGATCACTTCCAAGATATCAGGCTCAGAAGGCATAGGGAGGGAGGTTTTTATGGGATTGAAAGGGGAAGTACAGAGGCAGTCCTTGACTCTCTTTGACTGGTTTTTACAATACGCATCAGAGTGACCAGCTATACATCACAGTGACCAGCCATTTCTAAGAGACAGAAGTAACAAGAACTTGTAACAGGAACTGTTACCTGGGCAACTAACAGACTGGCTGAGGGGAGGCATTTTCTGTTACAGGATCATAAGTTTGAGACCATCTTGGGCAATTTAGAAAATCCTATTTAAAAATAAAATTACAAAAGGAGCAAAGGATGTAGGTTTCTGGTAGTGAGAGTTAAGTGGTAGTGAGAAAGCCTACAGTCTTACAAGGTTGACAGACATGGACAACTGGGAGTTAAAAAGTGGGCCTAGATGGATGTGGTGGTGCATGCCTGTAATCCTAGCACTAGGAAACTGAGGCAAGAGGCACACCATGAGTTCAAGGCCAGCCTGGGCAAGGCAAAGAGTTCAAGGTCAGCCTGAACTACGTAGGAAGACCCTGTGGCAAGAGACCAAAAAGCAAACAAACAAAAAAGTGGATTTGTCTTCAAGGTTGTGAAATTAAGGGAACCCCCGGCTCAGCCTTTGAAGACTATGTGGTCAGGAAAACAAGAGCATTAAGATCAAACTCACAGAGGCAGGAGAATGACCTATGCTCCCCCAGAATCCATTTAGGAGCTTTTCTGGATGATAAGTGGCAAATTCCAGGTGGTGAGGGACAGATGCACATGTAGTCAGTAACTTCTAGTTACCTTTACTGTATCACCATATCAAACATTATCCTTGGAAGTGGAGACAAAATAGTAACGAGACATGCCTCACCTGTGGAGGCATGATAAGGAAGGAGCAGACACAGCTAAAATCCGTCTCTGCATGCACTGACATCGAGAGACCAGGTCCTCGCCCACCTCACAGATGCCACAAGAGCTGTACACATTCGACTTTGTTTGGTCAGTGTGGGGGTTCTGAGCCCCCGTGACTTCTCCCTTGTTCCTGTGGCAGGTGCTCCTGTCTGATACTTCTGATAGCATGAGAACACAGAAGAGCACTTACCTAACACACGGGAGGTCTTGGGGAAAAAAAAGGCCGGAGGACATGTTAACACATGCCTAATTAAGCCTGGGATAGAGTTCGGCACAAGTAAGAATCCTCATGGTAAATCTTGTTTTGGCTTATGATGTTAGAATAGTTGTCAGCAGGTATCAATTGACTATAATATGGTTATGTCAAACCCACGTTTATCTCATACAAATAGACCTTTACCTGTGTAGACAGGTAGGAGAGACTGCTTACTGTTTTTTTCCCTGAGCCTGTTCCCTGGAGTAAGATATGAAACATCTTTCTGGAGAAGCGCATGTTCTGTGAAAAGGGTCATTTTATTCAAAGATTACTTTTTTCTTTTACAACATGACCCTGAATGCCAGTCAATAAGTCCAAGGCTCAAAGGAAGAAACAATGGAAGGTAATTTTAAATTTGTTTTCTTTTTCCCAATACCTTGAGTTTTGAATATGAGCTCTGTGTGACATATGGCTTTTGTTTCTCTCTGTTCCATAGCAAACACAACTTAAATTCTGAAGCTGGGACAGTACAGGCAGGAGGAGGAGGTGCTGGGTCACTAGTATGGGAAAGGGAGTGGGGCCCAAGTGGCAGCAGGTTAGTGCCTGTCAGCTAAGGAAGATGAGGATTGATTTTAAGAAAGCTGATGTCCTTCTCTGACACTTTGCTGGCTTTTGGGAGCCAGATGGGAGCATCCTCTGCACACGCTAAGGCAGTGATGGGCAGTGGTGGTGAACCTGTGGCGTGTGTGCCATAGGAGACTGTTTGTATCATCAAAAACTTTAAAAGCTTCGCCACTGCTGACCTAGGAACTTGGTAAGTAGAGTAAACTGGGTTATCCCTTAATCAACATTGCCAGAGACACAGGTAACATGAAACTGAGCACCCAGGAAAGCGTAGAGGGCACTGTTTAGATTCAGAGAGGGGCACATTTCTACTGTTGCTTTTGAGGGGGAAATGAACAAGGCCTGGGGGAAAACTGGGAATAAACTTCACCAACCCAGATAAATACTTTCCTGTAACATGCAAAAGGAAGAAAAGCATTTCATTATTGAAAAAACATTAAATCAGGCTGAGAGAGAGAGAGAGAGAGAGAGAGAGAGAGAGAGAGAGAGAATCTCACACCTACATATCCAAGCATATGCAATTCTTTACCTAGATATTCTCAAGGTTAACATACCTTGTCCATGTGTACGTTTGCTTGCTAACTGAAGTGGCCACCTGGGTCAGTTAATTACTGTTATCTGAAGGAAAGACAAAGTCTTTCCTATCTCTTATACAAACAGCTGATTACAGCCTGGAATAAGGTTCCTTAGGGTTAAATGGGAAGGCTAAACTTCCAAGGTGATGGGAGCCAGGGACAGGACCTTTCCTGATGTTTACATTTCAAAGAGATGGAGCTCAGGCCCTGGCTTGTAAAAAAGGCAAGACTTTCATTCAGCATTTGGCAGATTTATATACATTTAATGAAATAAAATTTCTCAAAAGAATTGCTCTGAGGAAAGTTCTTTTTTTTTTTCACTAACAGGAAAATTATTTTTATTCATCCTTTCCTCTCTTAGGGCAAATGGATGTTCCCTGGAAGAATTCATCCATGAAGAGACCCTACAGCTAACAAAAAGAGAAGACCTATCTGGAAGGGTGAATTGGGGGTTCTAGGAATCTAGGGAGGAGTCATCCTGGTCCTCTGTGGGCATTTGCTTTTCTTCTCACTGAATATTAAAGAGATCTGAGACTAGGAGCCATGTAGGCCGAAACATGCAGCAGGTAGCAGTAGGGAAAGAGAAATCTCCTGCTTACTTGGAAGCTACCTTCCTATTCTACCCTCTACTGGGGGCAAAAGGGATCCACAGGGGCCTCCCAGTTGGCAGCACTGAAGATGGAGACAGCACAACTAGATAGTGGAATAAAAATTAAACACAGCCAGTAACAGCTGCTCACTAGTGGTGCAAAGTTCTCCCTTTGCTTCGAACTCCTATTCCTGGCTCGGTATGGTGTGTACAGTGGTAGAGCTCAGATAGGGATACTGCCAGTTCCACTAAGTCCATCTGCTGTCTCAGAGAAACGTAGTTTCATCTTACTTAGGTCGCAGAGGACACATCAGCAGGCCACAAGCAGTCCACTCATGAGATGTCAGTAGGACACAGTAGGTTTCTCCGACCATGCCCTCAAAAGCCTGCCAAAAACCCCTTTGAAAATAGCCTCTTAGCCTGTAAGAGACATGTTTTCTGTTCTGCTAACGTAGGGAGGTTCCTCTTTTTTTTTTTTTTTTTGCGGTACTGGGGATCAACTCACCACCTTGCGCTTGCCAGGCAGGTGCTTATGCCACTGAGCTAAAACCCCAGCCTGGGAAGTTTCTCTTAGGCTTAGTAATAAACCTTCTTGGCTGCTGAGTTTGCCATCTTTTCATTCTTCCTGCTCATATGGGTTAGGGTTCTTCCCTTCCCTTCTCTTTCCTTCCCTCCCCCCCTTCCTCTCTCCCTCTCTCTCTTTTCTCTCTCTCTTCTCCATCTCTGTTTCTTTTTGGGTACTGGGTATTGAACTCACAGCCTCATGCTTGCCAGGCAGGCGGTGTGTGGCTGAGCTACATCCCTGGCCCAAGGGCCCCATCCTTGATGAGGGATTGGGAATCAAACATTCTATCACTTTGGGCATAGCACACACTCTGCTGGCAAAAAAGGAACTAATAGGGCATCTTTTGGGCAGATTGTTGGTCTGTAAGAAACTGGGTCTTGTCCTGTCAGTTCACACTTGCACTAAAAGTTCTGAGCAAATATAATTCTTGCATAGACCACGAATGTGATCCAATACAAAGAGATAGCTATTGGGCTCTATCTAATTATAGAAGAATCCTCTTACTGAGAGTCCAAGCATTCAGAACTGAGTTGCCCAGAAAATTCCTGCTGACACTTTAAAAATATATTCCCTGCAGTCTCATACTCTTGCAGGTCCAATATTTGAAACAGTTCTTAAAGTCAAAGCGTTGTTATAGTTCATTTACCATCATCCAGATTTATATTTAATACTTTAAGCTGGTAACTGAAGAAAGTCTCATTCTAGGGCATTTTAAAATGCTTCCAAGACTTGGGGTTAACTCGAAGGGGAAAAACATGGAATCATTTATTTGGTAAGCAAAGAACACTGCCACATAGTAGTTGTCCCTTAGTTAATTCCGACCTTTGGCAACTTTATATGCAATAATTATTAACTTTTTCACACGAACTTTCTGAAACTCCCAAATATATTTTAAAAGTTGGCTATAGAAATCTACAAAAAAAAAAGAAATCTATAAACAAAACTAAAACGTTTTGGAATTAATTTCAGGTACTCAGTGGATTAATGGACTAATATGTTCTCAACAGTACCAAGACAAATTTCACATTTTTGGTACTCTGATATCCTGCCCTTAGAATTTCCCTAAAATTTGTCCTCCTGATCCTTATTAGAGAGAACTTTTTCAAATGCCAAATCAAACCCAGATCTGACCCTACACCAAGCAGTGGGAAGGCCCCTTTTATCAGTAAAACACATGCCTTTAACAAAGCTGTGGGCAAGGGGTGCTCGATGACGTAAGTCTGTAATCCCAGTACTCGGGAGACTGAGGGAAGGTGATTCACTGTAGCAAATTCTTGTCTCAAAAAAAAAAAAAGCGGCGGATAAACATAAGCGCGCTCAGACACTAGGTTTCCTACGATTTTTGGAAGGCGTCTCTAGATTGGTTAGATGGGAAAAGAGAACAAACCTCGCCCCATCTAGTTTCATCAGGGAACAATTGCGCATGCGCATAGGCGAATTTAAAGCGCAATGGAGGCGTGGCGTGGCGTGGCTTGGCGTGGCGTGGCGGGGCAAGACTCGCTCCGCCCATCCGCCGGGGTTTCAACTCTTGTGCATGCCCCACACTGAACTTCCGTTCCTTCCCCTCTGACCTCGGAAGGGAGGGGGCGGGCCTTTAGAGGCGGAAGTTGCAGTGCATTGTGGGCTCGTCTAGGGCTGTAGATCCTGAATGAAAGTGGCGCGCCGCTTTTAGCGTTACCCGCGTAGGCGCTGGTGGTGTTCGGGTCCTGGTGGGGATTCCAGTGCCACTGGTGCCCACCGGACTCTGAGTGGCGGCAGCACAAGTCGGCTCTGCGCGGACCCAAGACATGGCTCACAACAAAATCCCGCCGCGGTGGCTGAACTGTCCGCGGCGCGGCCAGCCGGTGGCAGGTAACCTGGGAGAGGGGAGTTCGAATCCCCACTCCGGCGGGCTGGCGCTGGGCCGGCTGCACAGCGCAGCTTTCGCTGGTTCAGCACCCATTAGCGGTATTTCAGGACAAGGATGTGCGCGGCCGGAGATTTGGTGGATGAGTAGGAATATGAACGGGAAGGAGTGGATAGGATCGTCCTTGTTCCTGTAGGGCTGAGTGTTGCCAACGGGGAGGCAGACAGGAAGGCTTCTCTGGCGCGAACTCAGGGCCAGTAAGGCAGTGGACGGTATTTTGAAGCTTAATTAGAAGTTTTTCAACCTTTTGGGAAGGTTCTTTACTCTTGGGAGGAGAGGAGAGGAGAGGAGAGAGGAGGCGAGTGTCGGTTGACCCTGAGCCTGTGAGTCGGAGTTTTTTGTATTTTTTAAAAATGACTTTTATTATGGACTTTCTATGTTTATTGAGTTTGGGGTACAGTAAACTTTCAAGTCTGTAGTTGGATAAAGTTTGGTGACACACATGTATATCTAAGGGAACACCCATAAACTCATTACCCTTGTTAAACCAAAACTAAGACGGAGAGTTCTTTGAAATGATTGGGTTTATCGTGCCATTACAAATGTTGGCTAAAAAAGGAACGGCTTGGACAAGGCTTTGCATGGCTAGGTAGCAGTTTGAACTATGTTGGTTGGACCTACATGTAAAATACAAGCTTGTCGGAGCATTTTTACAGTACAGTTTGGGGAAGGAATACATGAATTGTATAGCCATGACTTTACATTGGCTATAGATAAGCAGGGTATATAACACGAAGCAGGGAAAGCTTTAGTGGAGAACAGTCCAGACAAGCATAAGATGTATTTTTTGACGTTAGGAAGACATTGTCTCAAAATAAAATGATGAGGGATGTAGCTCAGAGGTAGAGCACCTGCCTTGCAAATGAGAGGCTCCTGGATTTAAAAACCCCAGTACAACAAGAAGAAAGAAGGAAGAAAAGAAAAAGAAAGGAAAAGAGGAACACAGAAGTCTTTGTTGCTCCTGCTTCTGAATTATGATTGATAATTTGGACATTTTTTTGGTAAACTTTCACCAATCTGGGCCTTGGGTTGAGCTTTTAGCATATATTTAGAAAGCTTTTTTTGTGTGTGTAGGGGAGTTCAGTGGTTAACTGATTAACTTGCCTTATCCCTTCTTCCATCCTCTTGCCCTTGTATTTGATTGTATTTATAATACAGTGTCTCAGAATTTACAAAATTCTGGCAACCATTTATCTGCTGTCACTGTAAATTGGTATTATCTATAATTTTTCTAATAACATATATACTCTTTTTGGAAGTGTTTGGCTTTTGGTCAGCATAATTATTTTTGAGACCTCCTGATTTTAGCATATATTACTAGTTCATTCCTTTTTTATTGCTGAGTAGTATTCCCATTATTAAGAATTCACCACACTTTGTTTATCCAGTCAGTTGCTGACAATCATTTGGGTTGTTTCCATCATTTACTTATGAAAAATCTTGTTATAAATTTTCATGTACAATTTTTTTGTATTTTTTGTATGAGCATATGCTTTCATTTGTCTTTAATCTCTGGGAGAGAAATGACTGAATAAGGTAAGTACTATATGTGTTTACTTTAATTATTTATTTTGTTTGTTTTTGTTTTTGGTACCAGGGATCAAGCTCACAACCTCATACTTGCCAGGAAGGCACTTAAGCCACTCAGCCTGTATATGTTTACTTCAAAAAAAAATTTGCCAGCCTGTTTTCTAAAGTGATAACGTTTTACATTTCCACTATTAGTGCATGAAAGTTCTTTTTCTTTACATCCTCTCTAAAACATAATATGGTTAGTCATGTTAATTTCAATCATTGTAATAAATGTGTAGTAATGTCTTACTGTGGTTTGATATTGAGTCTTTTACTTTTGGCCTATTTAGGTATCTTTTATATATCTTTGTGATGTGTCCAAATGTATAGCTGATTTTCTTTTTAAGGTCCTGGGTATCAAACCCAGAGCCTCATGTAAGCAAGAGCTCTGCCACTGCCACCCCCAGCCCTCTCTTTGATTTTTGTTTGTTTTTTGAGACAGGGTTTCACTATGTATTTCAGGATGGCCTGGAACTCCCTGTGGTGCCCAGGCTGGCCTTGAATTTAAGATCTTCCTGCCTTACTCTCTCAGTGCTGGGGTTAGAGGCATATGTCATCATAGGCCTGACTGTTGATTGGCAATTTCCTTTTCCTCAGCGCCTTCAGATTGAACTACATTCCCAGCTCTGTTTTTTATTTTTTATTTTGAGAGAGGGCCTTGCTCAGTTGCTCAAGCTGAGCTTGAATTTTGGATCTGTTTTTTATTTTTTATTTTGAGAGAGGGCCTTGCTCAGTTGCTCAGGCTGAGTTTGAATTTTGGATCTTCCTGCCCCAGTCTCCCAGAGTGCTGGGATTATAGGTGCGTGCCACTATGTCTGGCTTCTCATTATTATTTTTAAATTGAGTATGTCTTACTGAATGTTAGAGTTTCTTATGATTGTCAATACAAGTCCTTTGTTGACTGTAAGCTTTTTTTTTTGACTATAAGCTTTTGCATATCTTTCCCTTTGCTTTTTATTCTCAACAGTTTCATTTGAAAAGTAAAAGTGCTAAATTTTAACAAATTTCAGTTTACTGCCCTTTTTAGAAGGTAGTTTTGATAAAAAAAAAAAAGCATGTGTAGTAAAGTGCGAATAGTTATGTGAGGAATGCTTCATGTTGAGTGTCTTTTCATTTCACAATTAGGTGGTAATGATGACCTAATTATTTAACGCTGTTGATAGAGGAGAGTCTGTGGTCACTTTTTTTGTTCTACTTTATCAGCTTATCTTCTTTTTTTGAACTGGGGCTTGAACTCAAGATCTTGAACTTGCCTGCCACTGAGCTAAATCCCTGGCTTTATCAGTTTATCTTGATATTTTATTTTATATCTTCAGTTAATAAAGCTGTATTAATAGATAAAAGTGATACTAAACTATAATCTAAGCAAGTCTTATTTGAGGAAATTTTTTAAGAAAAGTGTAATAATTTTATATTTGAATCTGTTTTATTTTGATACTGCTAATTGAATTCAGGAATGCCGTGCCCCTGAACTATATTCTCAGCTCCTTTTATATTTTATTGTGCGACTTTGTCTTGCTAAGTTGCCCAGGCTGGGCTTGAACTTATGATTTATCTTCTTGCCTCAGCCTCCCAAGTAGCTGGGATAACAGCAGTGTGCCATTTCACCTAGTTTATTTGAACCATTTTTTTACACATTTTCAATTAAAATGAAGATAATTCTACTTGAAAATCATTCTTTAACAGATCAATCACAATTCTTCAGATTTTTCTTTGTAGATCTTCATGGCCACTGACTTTGTTTCCTGCACTCTCTTATAGTATATACATCTTGCTTACATGTGATTTTCTCTATGGCATTATGAAGACTTTTTTTATTATTAGTATTTGTTTGTAGTACATAATAATCACATTTATCTTGGGCAGTTGGTACATGTGGGTATCGTGTTTTGAACAATTTTATTCCTCTCTTCCACCTTTCCTATTTCCCTCTTCCTTAGATTGTTTCCCATCTTCACAAAGTCTATCTTTCTGTTTTCTGTCATCGCTTTTTTATTTTGGTCTTCACATTATTTATATTTTGGGTTTCTCATATGAGAAATCATGTGATATTTAACCTGAGAAGAAACTCTTAACCCTAGATGCCAGACTTTTTCTAGCCTGAGCATGTTTCATGGGTCCCTTGGTTACAATTATCTGTTATACTGTATTTGTAAGGAAAACAAAATCTTAAATTCTTGTCAGAGTGAACATTTTATATTTGTAATTAGAAAAACCATTTACCTGTCAGTGTGTGTGTTGCTGGGGATCAGATGTAGAACCTAGCATTTGTCCACTGAGCTACAGTCTGCATATTTTAAAATATTTAAAAAATGCTGAAAAATCACTGTTACTATGGTAATGTTTTTGCTGGGGGGGGGCAGGGTCTTGCTAAGTTTCCCAAGCTGAGCTCATGATCGTCTTGCTTCAGCTTCCCAAGTAACGAATTATAGGAATGTGTCACCATGCTCCCATACATTAAAAAAAAAAAAATCAGAATTCTAATGTAAGATCTGCTGTATGGCAATGAAAGATACTAGAATCTTGGCTTATGTTAAATAATTGGTACAAATCTGGCTCTTTCTGAGAGAAGACAGCAAGTGAAGTGCTAAGCTCCAGGCTACTTTTTGACTGAGAAATTGATTAGTGTGTCTCTCCTTCTACTTTGTTAGAAACGAAGAAGCTCAGGAATGAAAGTTTGGTTCTTCGTTTTTTTTTTTTTTTTTTAACTTTTTAATTATATTGGGATATTTTGACCCACAAAACTAGATTCTTCCTTATTGTGATTGAGTCATTAAGCTTACTTCTCTGATTAATTGTAGTTCTTGAATAGAATTCCTTCTGGACCACACAGACAGCCAAACTAGATTTCTGCTAGTAATCAGTACTCTGATTTGTGATGCTGATCAGAAAGGGAGGTGAATATAGCAGAATTCTTTGTGTTTCTCTCAATTTCTCTTAAAGTTCTGTGTCTTTTGAGTGCTAGAAGTGTACGTGACACATTGTGTATTTTGGAAAAGGCAAAGTTTAACAATGTTTTATATAGTAGGGCAAGATGTACTAGCTATATTTTTATAAACTTTAGTGAGAAGTAATAATACTCCTCTTCCCAGCCTCCAGTACAGACGGCTGAATCCCAGGAGCACCTAGCTACCATCTCAACTTGTTGTTGAGACAGGATCTCGTACATTTGCCAAGGCTGGTCTCGAATTTGTAATCCTTCTGCCTTAGACTGCCAAGTAGCTAGATTATAGATGTACTTCACTGTACCTGGCCACACTCCTGTTTTGTACAATCTATATTCTCTTTTCCCCCCCTGATTATAAAAGTAGTCATGCTTACTATGTAAACTTTTTTTTTTTTTTGGTACCAGCGCGCAAACTCATGACCGCGCACTTGCCAGGCAGGCGCTTATGCCACTGAGCTAAATCCCCGGCCCTAGTAAACTGTTTGATATTTTTCAAATTGAGGAAAATGTGTTATGGCCACTCAAGTTTTTTTTGTGGTAAACATTAGGAGGATCTTATACTAAACTTTATGATTTTTCTAAACTAGGATATGTACAGTCAATTACCTTATAAAGTCACTTTCTCTAGTTAATCAGGCTTAGAATGAGAGAGAATTCTTGGAGATAAGACCAAACTTTTATTTTTGCAGAGTTCTTTTGTTTCTACTTGAGAGTGATAGGGGTCAGGTAAACAGAAGAAAACTAACATGTAATTTTTTTTTCCCTGGAGACTGTGTAGTTCAGGCTGGCCTTGAATTCACTAAGTAGAGCTGGCCTTGAAGTTGTGGCAATCCTCCTGTCTTAACCTCCCTAGTATTGGGTTTATGTGTATGTGCCACATTGCATGACTTGTAATATCTTGGAAGTACATAATTAAATATAAAATTATTTCACACTTACAATGTATAAAGAATTTACTGGGATCTGTAGGAGTATAAAGATAAGATGTAGTCTGCGACAGTGATGGTGACTTGACATTTTTGGTTTGAGGTGGATCTCTGAGGCTGGTTTCTTTCTTTTCTTTTTTTTTTTTTTTTTTGTCTTTTTGAGACAGGGCCTGACTATGCAGTTCAGGATGGCCTTGAGCTCACTTTGTAGCCCAGGCTGGTCTTGAACTTGCAACAATCCTCCTGCCTCAGCCTCTGAGTGCTGGGGTTACAAGCATGTGGCCACCACACCTGGCTATGGTCTCTAATTTTAGTGTGCTCAAATAATCCTCTGGCTTCAGTCTTCTGGGCAACTGGGACTGTAGACATGTTTACTCAGCAAATACTTGAGTGTCTACTTAGTCTTGGGACTAGGGAGATGAATACATCACATTAAAACCACATAGTCTAGGTCCAGGGGCATAGCTCAGTGGTATTGTGGTTGCCCAAGATAAGCTCTGGGTTTGAACCCCAGTATTGCAAGAACAACCACCCTCTATGGGAGTAGCACATCATCAAATTTAAACATACTGCTGCTCTAACAAATGCATAATAATTGCAGTGTAGAATATGATGGGATGCCATTTTTGTATCGGGGTTGTTTGTTTTGGGGTTGGGGGATAACTGGGAAGAAGGACATCAAGAAAGGCTTCTCAGAGATGATAAACTAATTATATTGAGTAGAAAGTTTTTTTTTGGAGGGGGAGTGCTAAATAGTTGGAGGTGGAAAAGCACTGTTGGTATAAAATGATGGTAGGATTTGGGACTGAAAAATTGTGTTGTGAGGATATGAGGTTGGAGAATAAGAGCCAGATCATATAGGCTAGTAGGATATGACTAGGAATTTTAATGTTAATATACTTTTAATGTACACTGGCAGCATCAAAGTTTTTAAAACATTGGGTTGAGGGGCTGGGGATTTCGCTCAGTGGCGTAAGTGCCTGCCTGGCAAGTGTGAGGTTGTGAGTTCAATCCTTGGTACCCCCCCCCCCAAAAAAAAAGTGGAAGTAGAGACACGAGTTAAGAGTTGTGGTAATCCAAGTGAAAGAAAGTGGTGATTGATAGGTTTTTCCGAGGCGCAGTAGAAAAGCAAGAGCAAAGGAAAAAAAGAAAAAGGTCTTTGTCATAGCACTGGGTTGCATTAAGTAGAGTGCAAGATCCCCTGCGGCAAACAAAGAACCCTGGAGCTTTTATTCAGTTTTACAGAGGGTGGAGTTGAAAGGGTGGGCAGTGTGAAGTTTTGACAGCTGATTGGAGGAATGTTGCTGCATGCATGTGCAAAAAGCAAAGCGTTCAGTTTTTCGGGTTTGCTAGTGGAAGCCAGTGTCGAAGCAAGGTGCTGTCCAGCACCATGTTGGGTAGGCACCACGCTAGGCCTGGCAGAGGTTCGCACGGGCGGAACCAGTCATTGATGATTTAGAAGTGAGAGGTCAAGAATATAAGACTGATTTAAGAAATAAAAAATTAACACAATTTAATGTGAACGAGTTATGTGAGTGAGAATGAAACGAGTTAGAATTCAATACTCCATTGATAGTTTATTCTCTGGGATGATTGGTGTATTAGGGCAATGATGGTGAACCTTTCAGTGATAACAAACAGCTGGCTGCAGCACATGTGCCATAGGTTTGCCACCACTGCATTATGAGAAAAAAGGAAGTTGGATGAGAGGAGGTAATCTTTTTTTTCTTACTATTTTATTTCAATATCATAATTTTATTTGACACAGAAGTTTGAGAGGAGATTCTTGCTTTTTTGTTTTCCTGAGAGAGGGTCTCACTAGGCAGTTCAGGTTGCTCTTTCAACCCACTGTGTGGCCCAGGCCAACCTTAATCTTGTGGCCATCCTCCTTCCTCAATGCTGCCACATGCCCAGTTGAGAGGAGATACTCTTAAGATCCTGATTGTCCACATTGAGATGTTAAGTAAGCATTTGATTATATGGTTTGGAATT
>PVJX010043563.1:0-13653 GCA_004027295.1 Dolichotis patagonum
CATCTGATAGCTACATCTCAGCCATAAGCTGCTTGACTGTATGACTGATTTCTTCAAAGAAAGTGTCTTTTTTTTTTTTTTTTTTGGTACAAGGGTTTGAACTCACGACCTCGCGCTTGCCAGGCAGGCGCTTAGGCTAAACCCCTGGCCCCAAGAAAGTGTCTTTTAATGGGGGAGTCAGAGGATACTGAGCTAAACCCCCGGCCCCAAGAAAGTGTCTTTTAATGGGGGAGTCAGAGGATACAATACCAGAAGAAAGAAGAGGAAACTTCTGGGAGGTGTTGCCCCACCTCCTATAAAGTGTGTCACTTGGATAGTCTTCCTCCATCTGACCTGAATTTCTGTACTTCTAGAGTATGGAAATGGTCTTGGTTTAGGGTAGCCACTTGGACAAAATGCCCGTCCCTCCTCTGATCTTTAGAGTCCTTGTCTGTAAAAGAGACTCATTTTCTCTACCCTATTGTAAGGACCATGTGATGTGATGGTTCTAAATATACTCTATACATGGATGGTGTGTTTTCTGGCTGCTACAGGGCATGGCGTTCTGTGAGAGTTTCATAAACACCATAAACATATTTTGTTTTGCACTGAAACCCATACATCTTCTTTCTCCTCACTCCTCTCCACTAATTCAAGTGAAAAGCTGCAGAAACTGAGAGCATGATCTTGACCCTTCGCTCATCTAAGTTCCATTTGGCATCCTCTAACCTCGGCTCTTGCCTCCAATCTCTTGGGACACATCAACAAGCCAAGCACGGCCAAGCATGGCCACAACCCCAGCTCTGTCTCAGGCAGAGTTGGCAGCTGCCTCCTCTTATTGACAGCACATTTATCATCTTGAGGAAAATATCGATGGATAAGAAACCCCAGACAGGCAGCAGGGTGCACAGCCTGGCTCGGCAGGATGTGCAGCCCGAAGTAAGACAGGAAGTGTAGGTTCCAGGTTTTTCTGGAAAAAAAAGGAAGATTGTCCTGTGGAGAAGGGCCACGCCTCCTGCA
Organism: Dolichotis patagonum; assembly: GCA_004027295.1. NCBI lineage: Eukaryota > Metazoa > Chordata > Mammalia > Rodentia > Caviidae > Dolichotis > Dolichotis patagonum. The sequence goes on from PVJX010043563.1 coordinate 1,000, forward strand.
GTCTGACAAAATCCAGGGATGACTGTGTTTGGTACACAGTGGATATTCAGTAACTCTGAGTTATATTTAAGTTAAATAAACTCTTTGAATGAGCCTGGTAGGTGGAGACTTGTTCATGCCCTTTATTTTATAGACGGGACATAAAGAAGGAAGTGATTCTCTCAGGATCACTAGAAACAGACACAGAGCTCCAGGGACACTGACAATAGCAGGACAAAGAAAGGCTACAACCTCCCTGTTCCCCAAAATTGCTTTTGTCCATGCAGACAGGGTCAGAATTAACTCTGGCAGGAGGATAGTATGTGGTGGATATCAGCGTTGATATATCATCTTATGGGTTAACATTGAACTAAATAGTGTCAACTTAGATGACTAAATCACTTTACTACACAGGAAACCTAATTTCCCCAAATCTCTACTTCTAAACCTGCTTTTCTTTTGTTTTACTTTAAAGACAGAAATTATTTAACATGATTGTTTTCAATGCTGCATAAGCATCCCACAGAGTTCAGGCAATCACCCATCCGACAATGACTTACTAACTACTTGTAGCAGGGCTGGCAGTCCCTTTTGTTGTCCTTTGGGCAGGTAAATTGGAGCCTGAACCTGAAATTTCTTTAAACTGATCCCCAGTAAAGTCCTCTCACTTTGGGGCTCTCTTCATAACCGTAAAGTGCGAAGGTATGAACACAAGTCTGTGTATAGCTTGTAAATAAAACTGAGTGTAGACAAACAGGTTCGAGTTACTTTGGAATCAGCCAGGATTTCTCCTGACCCTCAGCTAACAGTAGTAATCCTGAAACAATATCAACTCTCTTTATCATCAACTTGGTTTCCATGGAGCCTTGCAGGAAGCTAGTGAAGGCTGACAGTTATCACTGTAAAGTAACTTTACAACTTGGTAATTTGTAGCACTCGGCTGACAGTAACATTAACAGTAATTCGAATTATAGCTATAAACTTGACAACAGCAGATAAAATCCTTAGAAACCTCATTTTTGAGGATGAAGGAGGCTGAAAGAAGATAATGACATTTGTGTTTTCCAGGTCTTGGCAGGAGGCACCCACAAATCAGGAACATACTCTGATCTGGTGGTGGGGCACAGTTGGTCCAAGGCAGGGCTCACAAAGGGCAGGGCAGGTAGGTACCACTGAGACAGGATCTGATGGAACTCAGCAGAGCTCTATCTGTATGATCGGAAGCAAGCAGGTCAGTGTGTGAGGCGGGAGCTACAGAAAAGGGCTCAAGGGGCTAATGAGGTAACAAGAGATGGCTGATGAGTCCCAATCTCTGTGGGAAAAGAACAAAAAAATCTCATCCTTCAGAAAGTAGAGGGAAATATGAGCTGACTGTAGATCAGCAGGAAGAGGGGAAAAACAAAAGCCTGCCAGGCAGAGGGACAAAGGAGACACTTTGAGCTGGATCTAGATTTAAATCCCCACTCGCCATTTGATAGGTGTGCAGCCCTGGGCATGGTATTTGATTTTTTAGAGCTGCAGTTTCCCTACTTCATCTGAAAGTCCCAAATCAAATGATCTTTAGTTTTATCCATGCATTCATGTATCCATCTACCTACCAACCTACCTATCTATTGATTCAAAAGTAAACTTGAAATCATGTTGTTTTATCTTCCAATCTAAAAGTAGGAAAATTAGAATCAGACCAGGGAACAGACCTGCCCAAACTTACATGGAAAGCTATAGGCAAAGCCAGTGCTTCAAGAAACCATGCTTGTAATCCCAGCACTCAGCAGGCTGAGGCAGAAAAACTGCTGTGAGTTTGAGGCCAGCCTAGGGTACATAGTGATTTCAAGGCCAGCCTGGACTATATAGCAAGACCTTGTCTCAAAAAAACCAAAAAGGAATCCAAGGATGCAGACCTTTCCCATGAAGCATAACCTATTACTATCTACTGACTATTATTACTCACTCACTCATCCATTCATTAATTTATCCAGCCAGTTGATCAGTAAGCATTATATTTAAAGGTCAAAGTCTATTCCATGTTTGCAGGGAGGAGAAAAAAATCAACAGAGTAGAACACAGTTTAGCCTTGTTTCCAAAACCCCTCTGATTGAAGCTTTTTTCCCCTTATGAATCTCAACAAAGTTATGACCCTAAGTACTACAAATAACTGGAAAGCAAGTATGTATCATTAGATGCCAATCAACAGGTTAACCTGACTACTTCTCGCTTCTCCATTCACTTAGAAGTTGAAGACTCCCCTTCAGGAGTGAAGGTCCAACTTTCTGTGTCTGACTGATTTCCCTAAACGTCGTGGACTCAAGATTCATCCATTTTCTTGCAAATGATATGATTGTATTCTTCTGAACGGCTGAGTAGTATTCCATTGTGCATTATACTAGATTTATTTATTCATTTATCTGTTAATGAGCATCTTAGAAACCCTTAAAATGTACATAAATGAAAGCATTAAATACAGGAAAGATGGTAGAAAACTGGAAGGCAAACTTTCTGAAGATGAAAAGAGGAGTCAGGGGGAAAGTAGAGGTTAAGGAAGAGGGGTAAAAGGATTGAAAATGATAAATTCCGTGAAACAAAAGTAGCGCTTAGGTATTGCAAACATAAGCTAATTTGAAAACAGAATGGGCCTCCAGGCTTGGAGACCCCAAAGCACTCACGTCCTGCTAGTGAGCTAAGCAGCCTAGCAGATGCAGGCTTTGCTCTTCTTTTACTTCATTTCCTCATCCATTTGTCTTCCCTGAGGGTCTGCCTAGTATCAGGCCTTGGATGGAGAGCTGCCTTGATCAATATCACACAGCCTTATGAGGGGAGAACAGGGTAAAAGTCCATACTAGAATTAGGGTCCTAATTCCTTTGTGCCAGTTCATCAAGCAGAAGTCCACCTTGACACTGCACATCAAAAAGTCACTTCCTTTACTGTGATGGCATAGTAACTTGTCCCTATTATGCGCCTGTCTGAGAGCCAGTCCTGTCTCTAGAACTTCAGGCCCCTACCGCCCTCTTTCTGCCAAGAATCTCCATTTGGATGTCTTTTCTATTCAATACATTGAAAGCACAGCTTAAAATATCCACTTGCAAAGCCCTTGTCTCCAATGGTTTGTAGCTAAATGATTGGGCCTATTTTTCATGTTGCTCAGATCAAGAACCTGGGCATCTTCTTTGACTTTCTTCTACCACAAATGCAAATAATCAGCGATATACTCTTTCCTGTTACCTACTAGAACACGTTCAACGGAATTACTTCATTCTCAGTTTCAGCTGAGATCACAAGGCTATAGGTACTACATTTTGGAGTGAAATACAAAACCACTATGAAGGAAAAAAAAATAAAACCAGAAATCAATTTTGTAACCTTCAGCTCACCTTCAGGAAAGAAGGTCACTTAAGAGATTGAAAAACTCCAGGGCTGGGGATTTAACTCAGTGGCTCAAGTGCTTGCCTGGTAAGCACAAGGTCATGAGTTCAATCCCCAGTAAACCACCACCCCCCAAAAAAAGAATTGAGATTCAACAATTCCAGTAAGAAGGACCATTAGGTCACCAAGGGCTGAGAAAGGAACCATAAAACATCTCTTGAGTAGACACAACTGCCCATGTCAACAGACCTCCAGCAGTAGAAGAGAGTATATCTGGGGAGCTCGTGGAGACTTGCTATGCCATTTAATGAGAGCACTAGTTACCCACAAACTTCCCGTCCCCTTCTTCCTCTCCCTCACCCTGTTGAACCTTGGCAGGTGAATGGTTTCTGTTAGCTAGATGGAGGAAAACCAAGGAGACAGAAGTCAAGCAGACCCTGAGTCTCTTCCTAGCCATGAGCCATCTATTTAAGTGGAAGATGGGGAGGAATTTTCTCTGAAGAAGTTTGATGTTTCTGACTGGATCAGACAGAAGAATTACTGAAGAGAGCTGAGCATGGTGGCATACGATTCCAGCACTCCAGAGGCTGAGGCAGGAGGATTGATGTGAGTTTGAAGGCAGCCTGGGCTACAAAGTGAGTTCAAAGCCAGCCTGCCCTGCATAGTGAAACCCTGTCTCAAACACACACACACACATACACACACACACACAATTACTGAGTTGAACTGTTTTGTGACTAGAATTAATTAAAGAACTTTCAATTTCCTGATAGTGATTGAAAGCTCATGGGGCCTACCAGAGCTTTTAATATCTCTAAATCTATAATCTATGTCCATCTATCTATAAGGCCAGTAGCAGACAAACAATAAAGGTGTTTTATAATTGTACCTTGTTAGCACTGCATGTGCAATGTACCTCTGCCATCTTTCCCACTTCTTTCTCCTTCTTTCCTTGGCCTGGCTCGGTCTATTTACTGATCACCGCCGTTTCTGGCCCAACCTCAGCTACCCTCCTATACTTGGACAGAGCATCATCTCTCTGGCATCTGGCCTCTCTCCTGTACTTCTCCTTCTGCCAAGGCTGCTCTGTCTCTTCTTTCTCTGCCTGAATCTCCTGCACCCTAGAGGTCTGAGCCCTAGTTTCTCTTCTTCCTGAAAGTTCTCCCTACTCTTCCCCAGCCAGCAGAGCTTTCATCCACCAGAAGATTTTATCCCTCCATGAACCTGTGCTCTCTTTACCTTTCTTTCTCCATTTCAGAGAATCTTCTTCAAGGTGGGGACCAGGCCATAATTCATTTGTCACTTTCTAGTGTCTAGTAAGTTTTGCTGAGCAGATATCTTCAGGGTCTGTTGCATGTTCGTACAGTGCGGTCTCAAGTGAGTCTGATTCAGTTCACTGATGCAGAGTCTCGCATTGTCTCTTAGCTGAGCACGCTTTTCTGGGTCTTAATTTCCTGATTGGAATTTCCTAATTGGAAGCTCTTGGGGCCTGCCAGAGCTTTTAATATCTTTTAATATCTCTGGATCTATAATCTATATCCATCTATCTATAAGGCCAATTGAGACCCTGGTTATGTTTAGTTAATGCTTTTCCAGGGGGAAAAATTGAACTGGCAGGTTCATATGCTCTTGTCCATGGAGGTGGACACTATTGTGGGCCTAGATGAAATATCCCTCAGGATTCCCTGCCTCCCCAGCCACTGTTACCTGATCTCCACGTGGTCACAGCTGTGAGCCAGGGTAGAAACCAGTCTGCCCAGGACCCTTGGTCTCTGTTTCCAATGTTTTGCTCATCTATTATGTCAAAGATCTATTTTCTCTTGGCTTGAAACAGACCATAAACAAAGGCCAGAGAAGCTCTGGGTTACTTTATAATACCAGTTTTAGCCCTCTTTTTCTCTTTTTAAATCATTTGAACAGAGCATATTTATTACTTGGCAGACCAGTAAAATGTAAATAGGGTTTGCTGAAGAATGATCCAAAATTCTCGGAAATTTATCATTTCATAACGACAACAAAAACAACAAATGACAGGACAGAAAGGCAAGAGAACTAATATTTAATAGTACTGGGCATATGCCCAAGGACTCATCTGTTCATGAGAATGAGTTTCACCATATAACCCTCATAACAATCCTGAGAAATAGATAAAATCATAGTAGTTAAGTAACTGAGTTATGGTTCTCAGCAAGAACGCTACGAAGGCAAATGCACACCCAGGACATTGACACTAAACCTGTATTCTTGTCAGTGTGACACAAGAGAATTTCTGGGACCACCAGCCAGAAAAGCATCTAGACATGTGCCTCTATTAAGTTCTGTTGAAAGCAAGGACCCTTCCTCCCAAATAAACTCTATGTAGTTACTCACCTGGATTTCAGATCATATTTTTTCTCTTTGGAGACCAAGAAAGGTCCCCCAATTCAAAACTCTCAATCTAAAAGAATGAAAGCACTGTTGGCTTGGCTGGATTAGCTGTTTAGGGTACTTTTGACTGATTTTCATCGTTAGATTAGAAGCTTTTATGTTCATAGAATCAAAGGCTCATGGGTTCTTGATAGCACACATTTATCTAAGAATGGAATTAGATTTTAGAATTAGAAAAAGAAATCTTAGGATGGCAGAAATGGAAGAGATCAGAATAGTGATCAAGATGACATATAATTTTATTCCCCAACAACTCTGACAGGGAGGAAGCATCAGACACTGAACTTAAGAGAGGAGACAAGGCCTATCGGAGGCTGTGTAAAGAATGAAGAATCCAAGTCCCCAGTGCTCCCATCACAGCAATCATTGGGTTAATGACTCAAGCAACAGAAGGAAAGCCTTGTGGCACACAAGTATGGTTGAGTACCTATCAGTGTCCAGGATTATCAGGGAGTTGAGGATATGTTCATCATTTCTCTCTCCTGATAACCCTGAGCATGGGTGCAAGTTTTATTTTGTAAATAGGAATTAGGCTTAGAGTGGTGAGATAACCAGCCCAAGGTCACACAGGTGGGTAAGCATCAGTGACTGACCATTGCTCTAATCCTCTGAGGTAGTGGAGAAGGGAAGCCAGAGAATAAGACACAGGTTATGTTTAGTTGGTGCTTTTCCAGAGGAGAAAATGGAACTGGCGGGTGCATATGCTCTGGTTCATGGGAGGTGGGCATTCCTGTGGGCCTGGAGGAAATATGCCTCAGGGTTCCCTGCCTCTTCAGCCTTTCCCTGATCCTACCCAGCTCCTCCAGCAAACTAATCTGGTCTCTATCTGTCCAGATTACTGGGGAGGGCATAATCGGGGTGGCAGACACAAGAATTCCATTAAAGGAAGCGCCCATCTCCCAACGGTCTGAACCAGTTGGTGTTTCAGAAAGATTTATCTTTGATCTTTAACATAAATACAGGGCCTCATTCACATAAATCTTCTCAATGGCTTGACCAATAGTCATTTAATATTTACTTTACAGTGCACAGTTACATATGCTATTTCCTTTAACCTTATCACAATTCAGTGAAGTTAAGTAGTACACCGTCTCTAACAGGTTAGCAACACTGAAGCGCAGTGAGTTTACACAATTTGCTTTAGGTGGTTTAGCTAGTAAATGGGTGAGCCACAATTTAAATCCAAGCATGTCTGGATCTAACGTCTATTTTCTTTGCATGACACTATGCTTTCTAGTGAATACCTTTATCTCATTCCTACACTGGGGGCTAGAAAAATGTGAAAGTCTTCAGCATCGTGTGATGGCTGAGGAAGCTCTCGTCAGCCAGGCTGCAGGACTTGCAGAAGGGCGCTCTCTGAGGTGAGGCTGGTGTTGTCATCAGCGTCAGGTCTCCTGACTGCCCGTCTAGAGGACACAGTCTCCCAGACCATATTGCCATTCCCATCAGACCATGTAATTTCTTTTTCTGATTGGGACATGGAGCCAGCAGCCAACAAAGATCACAATCTGTCTGCCTGAAGTCTCTCTGTGTTATGAGTTTGGAAAAAATGTATTTCAAAGAGGAACCAGGTTAAATAACCTTTGTGTGTACTGAATCAATCAGTGCTTTGAGGATGCAACTCCAATTTCCTCTTTTTAGCTTCTGAACGGCAGAAAAAGGTAGGGTGGCTCCCACAGCATCGTGGACTCCCTCTTCGTCCCTGACTCCTTATAGTCACTAGTTCCTGTCTCCACTGCCATCTTCATCCACTTGTTACCAAGGCCTTTCGGTTTAATTAGATATCCTGTATCACCATCCTGAACCCCCACGGGGGTCATCTTCTTGATGCATGTTCCTGTCTACAGTGAAGTTATCCTTGGAGCCCAAATAATTTTCCATCCTACTTAAAGCCCTCCTATTGCTCCCCCTTGTCTCCATTTTCCAACTTCCTTACCACCTGCATTCTGCTTACCTCTTATGTCTCAAGTCCTCCAGCCACATTGGGCCACTTACAGGTCCTGTGCACCTTTCTTCTCCTCTCTTGACTTCAAGCTCTTCTCTCCAGCAACCCATCTCCAATCACACTGGACCAATTTCTACTCAATCTTAAACCTCAACTGAGATATCTCTTCCTCAGGAAAGCCTTGCCTGACTCCCAGGAGTATTTTTTAATTCTGTCACCTATATGAAAAGGCATTCTTCTCACTGCTACCTTTCCTGTGCCTAGAACTTCACCTGACCTATGGTAGGTGTCTGATATGCACTTGTTAAATTCAAGTATCCCATGGTCTTTCAACATTTCTATACCACAGAACTTGTCACACACACTTTGGTTGTCTCCTTCCCCTTTTTTCTTAAGTTGAATGAAAGTCTTGTGAGTCTAGCACCATGTCTTCCTTGTTCACTCTTTTACCCTAGGTGCCTTGTATGATTCCTGGAACGTCATCCTGATGATGTTTTACTCTGGATCAATGACAACTGGATATTGAGGGCCGGAAGCCCTGTGTCTGACCTGAGGAAAGGATAGACTACTAAAAATACATTTACTTCCATCACAAAAGTACATTAGAAGAGCCAAGAAAGGGTAGGCAAATCCATAAATTGGATATCATAAAACAATGAAAATCATTATGGGCTTCTCCGGAGGGACCTATGTCTCATTGTGGATTAGCTGGTTGGATCCTTTTTGGTGCCCAAGCTCAAATTCCTCTTCAAGGTAGATTTCTCTGTCTCTTTCGTCACAGTGTTGTAGGAGGAAAGGGCAGGTATTGTGTGCAATGTGACTCATGTACGTACTAAGAAGTTAGAGGGTCCTTAGAAGTCATAGGCCACATATCATCACATGTGCCTCGGCTGGGAGTAGAACAGCCTAAAGATGGCCAGGATTTTGGAAACGATGGGTCCTCTGCCTCAGAGCAGACCCATCTGCTCTGCCTCAGAGCTACCCCTTAAATAAATGGGTATAAAGCAGACTCCAAGAGCACTCTCTCACTCTTGGCGATTGGTGGAGGGCACTTTGTTCCTACGATGATTTGTCCAGTGTGCCTCGGGGTCTGTAACTCTGTTCCAACCTCTGGCCAAACCCTGATGGGCCCTTCCAGGCCATCACCCTGCCTCCCATGTTCCCAGAAAAGTAACTAGGAGCCACCACACTGCAGCTGACTGGGTCATGTTGCTAGCAGAAAAAAAGATGTTTTTTCTGCACAGTGTGGTATAAACTCCATAAACACACACTAAGAGTTGAAGAAAAGGTCAAAGGAGCACTTATTTTCCCAGGGAGGGAGAATTTGCATGTATAATCAGCTTTCCTATTCTGAATCCAGTCCCCCAGAATATCTAAGGACAATGTCACACAGAGGTCATTCCATCCTCTTCCTTTTTCCTCCCTGAGATATAATTTGTTTCTCTGAGAAAAATAAGGTTTGTAAAAGGAGAAATGGATCAATCTAAAAACAAAGAGATAAATGAAAGCAGAATCTATTATAATCTGTCATGGCCTTGATATACTGACTTTGAAATTAAAATCAACAGTCAGGAGCTAGAATTGCTAAATAATCCCTTTAATGATCAAGCAAGCTAAAAGGTAACCTGTAATTTCATCATGGCAAGATTAGGGGTCTTCACAGAAATTTTATGAGAAAATTAAGAGGAAAATCAATTTGTCAAAAGAAATGCAAAGGCAGGAGAAAATTAAGAGGAAAATCAATTTGTCAAAAGAAATGCAAAGGCAGAAGGATGGATGTGCAGAGGAGGAGAAGGGAAAGGCAGGAAAGGTGAGGGAAGACAGAGGGGAGAGAAAGAGAAGAAAGAAGGATAGGACGAAGAGGAAGAGGAGATGGTAAGGACAGGAGAGAGAAGAGATAAAAAGTAAAGAGAGAAAAGTACAGGGAGGAGAGGTAGAAGAGGGGGAGAGGGAGAGGAAAAAAGAAAAAAGAAAAATGGCAGTAAGAAGAGAAAGTGAGAGCGCAAGAGAGCACAAGACGATAGAGATGAAAAGAAAAAAAATACAGCATAGTGTTGCATAATCTGGGTTAGAAGGAGGTATCAAGGTTACCAAGCTTCTCCTCAGTAACCCTGGGTGCACACAGACTGGGTGCTTATGTACCTTGAATAGCTGAAGGCTCACTTTTGGGAGAGAGAGAGATGAATGGAGAAAAAGACGAGCAGCAGAAATGATATGAGGGACATGGGTCGTGGGGAATTTGGGAGTCTTGGGATCTGGCAGTGGCACTGTAGGAATGTCCACATATGAAGGTCAGGAGCAAACAGGACAAAACAAAGATGCCACTAGCAGAAGCTGTCTCCATCTTTACCCTAGAGTTTGGACCTTTTCTAGCTGGGTGCCTGACTCCTGACATACCTAGTAAGTGCTGCCAGACTTTGGTACTCCTGGTCCAGAGCTGCTGAGAACCACGAAGGATACAGGCTTCTTCAGTGTAGGGCACAGCAGCTGTGGTGCCCCCAATGATGTAGCTGTAGAAGGAGACTTCTAGGGTATAACAGTAGGAAGTGTGGTCCAGGAGTCCGCCAAGGAAGCGACGCCCAGTTCCTGCTTTCACAGCATCCCGGTTGAAGGATGTGCTAGACTGCGAAAGATAAATAAGAGAAGAAATTTGTGGCTGGCCACCCCCTGGCTACTAGATTTTTTTTTTTTGTACCAGGAATCGAATTCAGGATCTTACAACACTTCTGGTCTCAGCTTGCTCATCTGAAAAATGGGCTGCTAATCCTAATTTCAGGATCATAATGGTGACTGAATAAACAACAGAATTAAAAGCACTCAGTGGAGTTCTTGGGACACAGTTACTGCTACCTAACAGCTAACTGTGGCAAACTGAATGAGGACAGGTAGAGCAGGGAAGAGCAGAGGGGACAAAATGCAACTCTGTCATGGTGACAATCAGTGCTGAGCTGTGGGCAGTACTTTCAGCTTTGTGGTACTGTGCCCCGTGCAGCAGTAGCATCCCTTTTAGGCTACAAAAGGACCCCATGAAGTAAGTGCTGACATTTTGCATCTCTCTGTGCTCACAGGGGTGAGACAAGTGATACCACAGATCTGAACCCAGGGCTAACTGTTTCCAGACACCCTGATCCTCCTCACCCCATTAGAGACAGCTGAGTTCGTGTCCAACATCACCAAATAGTAGAGATCGTAGGGGATCTGACTGCACTCATCAGAGTGAGGGGAAAGAGTAAACAGGGCCATCTCCACTCCTCGGTTCAGATACATGCTCTGCCAGCTTGCAATGGTGCCACAGTAGGCAAGTTGTCTTATTTGCCACGGTTTCAGTTTCCTTATCAGTAAAGTGCAGGAGATAATGATGCCAACAGATAGATGATCTTGATTCTCCTCTTAGGCTCCTGGGGAGGTTGAAAGACTGGAACAGCATCAGCCAAGTTCAGAAATAAAGCCCTCGGGCGGTGGGTCTTCTGAAGATTCTGGAAGCCTCACCTCTGTGAGAATCTCTGAGATCTATGACCCATGTTCCAAGCCTGCTCTAAAATGTCAGTGGTTTCAGACAGATGGGGCTAGCCATCCATACAGTAGTGGTGGCAAATCTATAGCACGCATGCTGCAGCTGGCTGTTTGTCACTGAAAACTCTAAAGTGTTCACTGCCTAGAGGTTCCTACAGAAATGAGCCTGGATGCTCTAATCCCATAGCTGTAAACAGGAAGCCAAATGCTTTCATTGTACCTGTATGCTGTGTGGCCTTCACTAGATTCTCAATTTTTCTAGCCCATAAGTGTCTTTTGGGTATAAAGAGAGGACTGGAACAAACAATTTCCAATTCTTTTCCTGGCCTGACATTCAAAGATTCTAGGGTTCCAAGTATACTTTACTGCAATGAGAAATCCATCATCTCTCCTAATGTCCAGCCTGAGGCAATGGGCAGGTGAGTTTTCAGCTCATCAACTTCAAAAATTGCTATGACCTCTGTGGGTCTCTCCCACACTGGTCACATGGAAATAACAAGACCCAGAGATTTAGTGTCAAAACAAAGGGAAAGGTCCCCATACCACAGGCTGATCCTCTTTCTTATGATCTCCATCAGATCTTTTCTAATATTTGTGTTAACATTTTCTCTAGCTCCCACCTCACAGACTCTCCAGCTCCCGGCATGGGAGCAGGCAGTAACGATAACATCCTCTGAAGTTTGCTCAGTTCTCCACTGCCTGCAAGGCATTTTCATATCTATAGCTGCATATTTTCACCTAAGAAGTTTAAAATGCATGCAGGGTGGAAAGTTATCACCCATCACTTACTGACAAGGAAACTGATGCTGAGAAAATCACAGAGGGTGAGAATTGTGGGCATATGGTCCCTTGAGCAGATATCCTGCACTCAAAGAACTGAGATACATAGAAACAGACATTGGGTTGGGGTCTGGCCCATGAGTAGTACTTTTGAGTTTCATTTCCTTGTTAATGCTGGAATCAGACCCATTAAACAGATACCAGCCCATGCAGAGCCTCTCTCCCTGACTGGTGGTCAGCTACTTGAGGGTATAGCCATCGCTGGTTTATCTCTGTCTGTATCACCCACCCAAGACCTGGCCCAGAGTAGGTGTCTTGTGAAGGTCAAACCGAATGGAACTGAACCAGAAGAAAGGAAGAGGCACAGTGATAAGCTTGGGGTTGGGTCCACAATGAGAGAACTCGTGACTTACATAGGAGAAGTCCTCAGCATTCTGGCAAAGGAGCTTGGGAAAAATGGCCTGCCTCTGGAACCGTTCCTCATCCTCAAAGATATTGCCATACATGAAGCCATTCATCATAGTGGAGTGGGCATGGATGTCAATGTAGAACTCCAGGCTTGTTTTCTGTTGAGGGAAACATTAGTAAATGAGGAGTCTGGGGCCACAGAAAATACCTTAAAGGGATCAGACAGTATACACACATTATC
>PVJX010043564.1:0-13606 GCA_004027295.1 Dolichotis patagonum
ACTGATTTCTCAAGAGTGTATTACTCAGTTTCCACGTGTTTGTGGGGTTTTCGCAGTTGCTTTTATCGTTAATTTCTAGTTTCATGGCACTATGATCCAATAACATGCGTGAGATAATTTCAATTCTTTTGCATTTACTTAAATATGTTCTGTGGGCTCGTATATTGTCTATTTTAGAGAATGTGCCATGTACTGCTGAGAAGAATGTATATTCTGATATTGTTGGATGAAATACTCTGTATACGTCTATCAAGTCCATTTGTTCATAGGTGTGATTCAGTTCTGTTATTTCTTTTTTTTTTTTTTTTTTTTTGGTACTGGGGATCGAACTCACAACCTTGTGCTTGCCAGGCAGGCACTTAAGCCACTGAGCTAAATCCCCAGCCCAGTTCTGTTATTTCTTTACTGATTTTCTGTCTAGTTAATCTGTCCCTTTGTGTTAATGGCATGTTAAGGTCTCTTGCTATAATTGTGTTATTGCTTATTTGATTTTTCATTTCTGTTAATACTTGTTTTGTATAGCTGGGTGCTCTGGAATTTGGTGCATATGTATTTAAGATTGTTATGTCTTCCTCTTGCAGTTTTCCCCTAACTAGTATGTAGTGACCTTCTTTATCTCTTTGGATCATTCTTAGTTTGAAGTTCACATTGTCTGAAGACAGAATAGCTACCCCCGTTTTGTTTTTTTTTTTGGTTTCCTGTTGCATGAAGTATTGTTTTCCATCCTTTGACTTGCAGTCTATGGTTTTCCTTTTGGGTTAGATGGGTTTCTTGTGGATGGCACATAGTTGGATGTTGTTTCTTGATCCATCCTGCCAGTCTGTTTCTTTTGATTGGTGAATTGAGGCCATTTATATTAATGGTTATAACTGCTATATATTGGTTTATTGTTGACATGTTATCTTTCTGCTGTTGTATCTTCACCTTTCCATTCTATTTAATTGTCTGCCTTGCTTAGTGGTTTTTTTCCTAGTGTGTATCTAGAATGTCTTTCAGTATTCTTTGTAGGGTTGGTTTGGTGATCATGAAGTTCTTCAGCTGTTCTTTGTCATGGAAGTATCTTATTTCTCCATCCATTTTGAAGGACAGTTTTGCAGGGTACATCAGTCTGAGTTGGAAATCGTTTTCCTTTAGGATCTGAAATACTTCATGCTCTTGTTGACTTCATTGTTTGTGTGGAGAAGTCTGTTGTGATTTTGATAGGTTTTCCTTTATAGGTGATCTGTCTTTTCTCTCTAACAGCTTTTAATATTCTGTTCTTTATATTGGATTTCTGGGATGGTGATTATTATATGTCTGGGTATAGTTTTATTTTGGTTATGGCTATTTGGAGTTCTATATGCTTTACTAATCCATACGTCAGTTTCCATTCTCATGTTTGGGAAATTTTCAGCTATTATTTCTGTAAATAGCCTCTTGATATCATTTGGGCTGTCCCCTTCTTTTTCATTTATCCCTATTAATCTTATGTTGTTTTTCTTTGCATCACCTTGCAGCTATTGAATTGTTATTTCCTGATTCCTTGTTATTTTTAAAAGATCTTTCCTTTGCTGTTCACTAGCTGCAATCTTTTCTTTGAGGTGTGAAATTTTTTTTTTAATAATTTGAAGTCTGAAATTCTATCTTCACTTTTGTTGAGGTGCAACTTTCAGTAGAATTTTTGATTTCCTGTATATCTCTTTGAATCTGCTTCATGCATTCTGTCTTATAGTGTTCATTCAGGGATTCTATTTGTTTGCTTTGTTCCTCTAATTTTTTAATTGTGTCTTCTTTAGATGCATTCACTATTTCTTTCACTACTTTTATCATTTCTTCTTTTACTTGGGAAATTATTTCTGATTTAAGTTTCTCTATAGCTTCCCCAAGTTGCTTCTTTATTTCAGTTGATATCATTTCAGTCATTTCAGATGTATGGCTTATATTTTCTTCTATGTATGTGGCTCCTAGGCTTTCTTGGGATGGGCTGGAGGTTTGAGATTGCCTTTTGGTCTTTCGTTTTGTCATTTTCCTATATTTCCGTGCTTCGAGCGGTGTTCCAAAGCTTTCCAGGGTGTGTTGAAAATCACCTCCTGCGCCCTCAGCTCCTGGGACTGAATGAAGGTTACTGAGTTTGGCCCAGTCAGGCCTGCAGGACCTCCCAAGCCTAGTCCAGTGTTTCAGGGAGCTGGATGGGAACTCAACTGCTGGGAGCGATGGTCTCAAACTCTCCCCGGGCCAGCACCAGTGGGCTGAAAGTCCCCCTGTGCGGCCCTGGCCTCCCAGACTCAGTTCATTACTAATTTTAACAAAAGAATATCTACAAAGTATGTTGTTTACTACTTTTACATTTAACATACTTTGTGCAGTTCTAAACATCTACAAAGATTAGATGTTTCAAACATGGACACAAGTTTGTCCATTGTATACTGTACACAGCAGTTTTGAATAAATACATGTATATAACAATGGTCATATCTGGAAGTGTTTTATAAAGAGGACTTTTACCTAAAATCCTTCATTTTTCAATTTCTTCCCCTCTTGTCACATGTGATATAGGAACACGTGTCAGTCAAATGTGATTTTACAATTATGCTTCCAACAGTTCTTTTCCGAAGACAGCCTTTCTATGAATTTTAACACAAAGCATACAAAATGTGTTAGTTTACTATTTTTGTCATACATTGACAATCTTTTTTAATATCTAGAGACTAGATATTATACAATTAGAAGTCATGAATACATTATATATGCAGTATATCAAAGTTAATTGAAATATATGTAACTGAAGAGCAATGGCTAAGCTGACATTTTCTACCTTATACTTAACACTTTTCACAATTTCTTTCCTCCCACCTCCAGTGAACAATTACAGAGAGTATACTGTTCAGAGGTAGTTTAACAATTCTATTTGTAAATTTAGTATTCCCATCAGTTTAAAAAAGGTATTTTCAGGAAGTGTTATCGTTATAGTCAGGGGTTGTGAGGAGAATAATTAGAATCAGTACGTGGAGTTTATAATACTGTTTTATGTTGGTCACTCAGAGTTAACACAAGAAAATGCAAGAAATCTATCCACAACACCAAAGACATAGAATATTTAGCCAAGGTCCTGAATCTCATGGCAATGTCCCACATGAGTCCAGATGGAGACCCAGAGCTCATGACAATGCCTCCCACGTGTCCACCTGGAGATCTAGAGCCCACAAGAAAGACTCACACCAGTCTCTTTTATGGATCCGTGCTGGGAAGCCCCAAAGGTCAGCAGTGGAAGCTAGGAAGTCTATGCCAGCAGGGTGAAGGAGCTGTGCTGGTAGGTTGAGGGTTCTACACTGGAGCCAAGAAGTCACACTCACAACAAAGACCAGGGCTGTCCTGAAAAGCACCACAGCCATCCTCAGCGACATGGAGGCCTTGAGCTCCTCTGACGATAAGCACAGTTGAGTACATGCCAGGAAGCCAGTGTGACGAGTTCATCCTGGAAACCAAGCAGCACACGTCTTCCCCTCCTGAGCCAGGAAGCAATGCTGGATGTGAGGACCAGAGCTTCTCCAGGAGAACCAACAGCTCAAACAGCAACTCATAGGAGAACCCACAATGCCTCGACACCTCAATGCATCACCTTCTCCTTCTCCATGTCTCTATTTATGCTGGCAACTTTCCTCAGGTGGGATATCTATGCTCAGCACTAAGCTGATGTAATCCAGCTGGCGTTAAGTTGACCAACAGCTTTTAATCTATAACAGTTATTTTACTACTTCTATTTTTTAAATATATCAAGCACTTTTACATACCCATTTTTCATAACAGAAATTGTCTGCTATTATGCACACTGGTAAATAAAATTGCATATGCAGCAGTGGTTGCAAGCTGAGGTATCTTCTAAATATGACTATTTAGCCTTAAGTCATTCCCTCCTCACTTCCTTCTGTCTTCAACCCAGTGAACAAGTACAGGCATATGTAATGTTACAGACTGTGGTCTGTAGGAGCATTTATTCACAAATTTAATAACTTAAGGTCACATGACACCCCATTGCCTAGTAATCTGCATGTATGTTGACCTAAAGGCCTGAATTTTGGGGCCCAGAGTCACTTGTTCCTGCAGATCCCCACAGGCAGTCTTTGTTCTTGACCCAGCTAGCTGGTTTCCACAGACATGGTCAATTCCCAGCTTCAACAGATCCCTATAAAGTAATGTTTATTGGAGTGTGTCTCTCAGAAGGCTATGGAAATTATTGTGGTCACATTAGTGAACAAAGGCTGGAATAAAATGTTTCCAGGCAGAGGATCTTTTATTCACCAAGGAGAGACCTGTCCAGCAATTTTTAAGCTTAATGGGTTCCTTCTTAATAATTTTAACAAGTTTTTAGATGACTTATGAGAACTAGATCATAAGGACTAACATATAATTCTTGACCAATGAAAGACTCCCAAATTATTGTACACAGATAACAATATGCATTGCACTCGTAAAACCAGTCTTGCATTATTTTGATCAGCTGGAAACCTGGGTAGAAGCATGCCTTTAACTCTAATGACATTTATCTATAAGCCAATTTAAGTTATACACAAATATCTCAAAATGCAAAAAAGGTAAAGTTAAGGAAAAAAATGTTGAGCTCAAATAAAACATCTGTAAGCATTATAACCAGTCACAAATTGAACAGATGGACACACAGACACAGACACACACACACACACTCACAATACAATTGTTAATGAATCAGAGTTCATTCTGATATATTTGCTTAGGTTGAATTACAATAACTCTTTTATAGTTTCTAAGTTTGTAACTATAAATAGACTAGTCAGAACTTTTTTTAGTTCAATTAACAGATATTTCTTGTAATAAGAATCTGTGAAAGCAAAGGCAGTTTTTAAGATGGGCCCTAGGATGATGGTTTGTTTGATTGGAATATCTTGTTATATAGGCTTCTTATTGTTGTTTTGACAGCCATATTTCTTGGATAGCCACAGTTGATAGCCAAAACTGCTGTTCTGATGGCCATGTGTAACTGTTCCCCCTAAAGCTATAGATTGTTAAAGGCAACTTTAATTATTTCAGGGAGGTGGTGCACAGGCCAAGGATGGATGTAGAGAGAGACTTGGTGGCACTCCTTGGAGCTAAGCATGAACACCAAATAGTCGGGGAAGGAGGCCTGTCAGGGCTCCAACCTGCTCTGCCACAGATGTCTATTTGTGACGGTTTTCCCCATTTTGCCTGTGATCCTTGGACTATACTTAACTATAGGCCTTCCTTTTTAGAGTCTCAGTTAGCATATCTCTGAGAATAGTGGCCAGCCTGGCAAGATGTTCTGGAGAGAAATCATGATGAGAGAGGCAGTCCTCTGGGCACTGGGGCTATGACTAGTCTTTAGTTCCTGCTCTTGTTTAAAACTGTTACTAAACTCGTAAGACTCCTTAGGAATGTTTCACTTTATCAGTGAATTTATGTCGTGGGCCCTCTGTGTTATAAAATTCAGTCAGCATTGTTCTTGAGGTGAATGGGAAGCAAAAGAACTTAATCTCTAGTTTTGCCTAAGAACTGAAGGGCAAAAAATTTGGACTAAACTTACATTTGTTCTTTGAAAGTTTCAGGATTAAATCTAGACCAGTTTTTTAAAAAATGTGTCTCAGAAATAAGCAAAGGTCACTCTGGAAAGGTCCCAGGGAGAGGAAACTCACCATTCTGGAAATGGTCCTGAAATCCAGCAGCCACAGAGGAGACAATTGCCTTGGACAGAACACTGTTGTAAGCTGCATTATTTCTTAGGGACAGGGCAGTGGAGAAGGGACAGAACAGTAACCCCAAGTATGACACAAGAATTAAATCCTACACATCTCAGGTGCAGAAAGACAATCAAGATCAAGAGCTTTCCCTGAGTGGATCTCTAATACTTAAGAAAATGTGCCTCCAGAGACAAAAGCTATGAGTGACTCCAACTGTATTGTCAAGCAGAAAATTAAACCAATAATCAAGGATCCCAAACGGCTGCTTTTTAATCCTTTGAAAGAGAGAAAAAGAAAATGAAAATATTCTGACTATATTGTTTAGGGCTTCCTTTCTAACAAATAACTCTGAACCAAAAAGTTCTAAAATCCTAATCTGCAAAAGAAATCTATCACCTCTGGGGACACACAGAGACAGATAACAATCCAGAAGAAATCTTTGCCCTAGGACAAAGACATTTTCAAGACATTCTCACTATTTTTAGTACATAATTCTGGTACACTGCAATTATTTGGGGAGGTGACATCTAACATATCTGGATGTATGTGTATATATATGATATATATGGATATCACAAAAAAAAATGCCATAATCATATCCTCTGAAAGGTTTATCTGTTCTCCTTGATTATATTGCTACTGTTAAATGATTGATTTAGAATACGTAACTAGAAAATTTACTGTGAGATCAATCCCATGTCAAAAATTGAAATAAATAATATACTACTGTCATTTAAAAAAAAAAAAAAGACATTCTGAGTTCTCTGTCTAATCACCTAGGCAACTTTCCTCTGCAGCAGTTCTGGCTAGGCTCTATTTAAGTCAGCACTGGAAATACGTATCCCTGGGTGTCTGTAACATGTGTAAGAAACTCACAGATTAAAGTCTGTACCCACTGTCTCTCATTACAAGTCAATGATGGTTTTAAGAATAACATTACATCTTTTCAGACCTACTTCCTAAATCTGAGTAAGCCCTTTAAAGACCTCAATGTACTTATCAGGATCATCTGAGAATTTTCTTAGATCTCACCTGATCTGTTTTAGGTCATTGAGAGAAAAGGACACAGAATGCGGGTAGTTCTAAATTCCCCGTTGACTTCCTATAAGGGATATTGTCTTTGAGGAGCTTGAACAAAGTCAGCTAAAGGTGGATACAGCCCCCAGGAGGCTTTAATTATGCTGGCCTAGACTCCACCCTCAAGACCCAAAGGGCAAGTAGGAGTCTCAGGTTCAGTAACAGGGTGAGGTTTTTTTTTTTTTTTAATTTTATTTAAACAGAAAAAAAGCAAAACAGAAAAAAGGGTAGAAATAATACAGAATTTCAAAAAAAACCATTAAGAAATCACTACTTGATAAATTACATATTGTCTTCTTAGAAATAGTTGTTCATGTTACAAAATTCAGGCATACAAAGTGAACAAACAGTGAGGCTGTAAACAGTTCTGTTCAACGATCCAACAAAATCTTTGTAATATGGTTATCAATCCCACACACTTAAACATACATGCTGTTATAGCCTTTAGAGCATTTTCTTTTCCTCATTTTGCTTTTTAAGTACATTTTCTGTTTAGTTATATCATGTTTCAGCTTGCTCAGTACCTTATTGATCTATTTTGTTGTTGTTATTTCCTTTTTAATCACCTTATATAATTCTGTTGTTTTGTTTTTGAGTTTCTCATCTCCATGTCACATGGATTAGCTTTGGTGGAGTTGGGAGTTTTTGGAGGTATTTGGTTACCTTATTTTCTCATGTCCTCTTGTTTTATTTTTATTTAATTTTCATTAACTTGGAGCTAGTAATATACAATAAAACAGGATGGAATAAAGCCAATTGAGACAGTATAGTGAAATTGGTACAGAACATCACAGCAGGTCACCAGGACAACAATAATAGGCACCATTGTATATCTCGTTATCTTCAAAATAGTTGTTCTTCTATTAGGTGCAGCAAAATCAAAAGCAATACACAACATTATAGAACACATCAAAACAGAATATTGAATAGAGTAACAATTAATCAGGACAAAGCAAAACGGCGATAAAATATCTGCCTTCAGAGATAGTAGAAGGAAACTCCCCCCACTTGCTGTACCACATATGGTCACCTCCCAAGAGATACCCAGATCCCTAGATCCCGATCGTTAGGGTTGGGGGGAGATATGGTATGTTTGATTCTAAGCCCTCGCCGGGGTAGGCAGCAGGCTGGTTGCTGGTTGGCTCAGCGCCCTAAGTTCCAACATGACACAGATCTCAGGAAACGCTGTTACTTCTTATTTCCCTGCCCTGGGGTGGCCATGGCTTGCCAGACCACAGTCACTTACCAGGGTGGCAGGCTGGCTACTGGTTGGCTCAAAGCCCTAAGTTCCAACATGGCCCAGGGTGAGGTTTTGATGAACGTTGCCTTAGAAATCTCACCCTTAGGTTCAGTAACAGTGAATGTGTTAAGGGCCACGTGTCTGGTTTTCCTGTTGCTTACATTTGCATTTTGAATTTCTTAATTTCTTTGAAATTACACAGGGTAATTCTGACCATTTTCCTTCTTTCTTATGGTACAATTCTAATTGTAAAATAGTATCATAATCCATACTTGCCTCTAAATACATTCCAAAGGAGAAAGAGATTTTTTACATCAATTTTCCCATTTGAGAATATAAAAGGAAGAATTGGTGTCCCTTAGTTTCTACTTCATTTTGACATCCTTATGGGATGTTCCCTGAGGTCACTCACTCCAGAGCAGGTGGCTGGTGTCTGGAGGACAGAAGATATGTCATGGTTGGATTGGCCACTCGTATCAGCCATAAACCCAGCTTCTGTAGGAACTTGAATTGTTAACTCCAGCCGGTGTTTCTTAACTATTCTTTGCATTCCCCTACCCTCCCTTCAGCCCCTCTTCCCCTGTATATTAGTCAGGGTTTTACTATAGGAACAGATATAACACAAAATACACAAATGTATAAGAAATTACAATATGGGCTTCATTGGATGAGGAAGCATGCAGAAGATGTCTGGACGCCAGAGGCTGATGGATTCAACCTGCGGTCTGGAATTTACTGCAGTGTCCAGTGCAAGTCTGCACCAGGAGCCCAATGGGTCTGCGATAAAAGGCGGAAGAGTCTATGCCAGAAGGCTGAAGGATCCAAGGCAGAAGCTGAAGAGTTTGCAATGGAAGCCAGGAGACATATGCAAGCCAAAGGCAAATGCTGTAGCCCCTCTGAAGAATGGTACAGCCAAGTTGATTGATATCAGGAAGCCAGCATGACAAGATTTAGGAGATTGAATAGCACTCCATCTTCTCCTCTGGAGCCAGGCAGTGATGCTCAAAGTAAGGACCAGAGCTCTCCTAATGTGAACCACAGCTGTTCTCTGCAACAACAAGGTCCTGAGCTCCTCTGATGAAGAGAACAGCCAAGTTCATGTCAGGTAAGAAGCCCAATAAGCTCCTCCAGGAGAGCCCATGGAAACAGGAGAACCAATAGCACCAAACAAAAACTCAGGAACCCCAACGACACTTCTTCTCCAGATCTTCCTTTTATGTTGGAACAATTCTCAGGTCCGCACTCAGCACCATGCTGACTCAGTTCAGCTGGTATTAAGTTGACCACCAGTTTTCAGTGCACCACAACCCACCCTGGTCAACTATTGGAAAATCAGTCCATGGCTGTTATTAACTACTATACCAATCTTGCTTTTGATTCATGGATGTAGGTGGTCAATCTACTCGAATATGCTTAAGGACTGTGGGCCACTACTGTGATGAGGCCTCATATCCTTTAATCCCAAGTGTAGTCATAACCCTTACAAGTGTGTCTTGCTGTGGTTTTGATGACTTGTCAACTTAACAACCTCTGCCCATGTTCCAAGAGTCATCTGCCTTGACATGTCCCTGATGTTAAAATGTAATGTGGAATAAAAACAACACATTGTGAATTGACCTTGTCTCTGTACTGGACTTTACAGAATGTGCTGTAGTATTTTAATTGCATTTACTTCGGCAAGACTTCTTGAGGATGTGTTATTAAAATGAGATTTTTGTAACATCAGAAATGGGAGGTTCAGGAAAACGTTGCATCTTTAGAATACGCTGATGTAAACAATGGGATTCTTAAATGGCTTTGGTTATAGAGCAGTGAGGAAACCTTACACATATCCTGCACAGGAGGCAGCAAGTCCAGCCCTGGCTCCTCACGGGAAGCACAGAACCCTCCTTGCTGGATGAGGCCCATAGACCTAAGGCTGGTAGCCCAAACGGTGGAGCCAGGGAGGGCAGGTTGCTCAGGAGATACTTTCTTACCTTGTTTTAAGAAAAAATTGTGTGATGCTGGCCGGTGTGTGTGTCCAGGCCTCCATTACTCCAGTGCCAGTCAGAGCTTAGTAGTGACAGCCTCTGGAGAAGAGGCCCAGCTCGGGGCTCCTCTGAATCCACCTCTCCCTCCTGACTCTCGCCTGGTCAGTCAGTGACCACACTCACCTGGCTCTGCAAACATTTGTGCTTCTGACCTTCAGACTTGTTACAGTGCCCTGAGAAATAACTCAGGCCACGCCTGCTGGGTTTCACCCAGACTTGTCCTTTGAAGTAGATTTTTCTGATTGTTTCTTGGTAACTTTGTTCTGTATATTTCTAAGTGCCCGTTTCCCTCCAGTCAAATGATGTATTTTTATATTCTCTTATTCAAGAGAAGACTTCTTTATATGTGAAGCCTGTGTAAATAAAAGTCCATGTTAATCGGAATACACTCTAACTTCAGTGTGACTTTAACTGTGAAAGATGAAATCGGCAACACCATTACATTGCTGCAGCAGTAGTAGCTAGCCACCTTGGGGCTTGCACGCCCCCTGCGTAGTGCGGAGTTCCTGCTAGGAAACCACAGCCACCCACTGACCGTGGTGGAACATGTGATCAACTTTTTGCCTATATAACGGGAGCCAAAGAAATGTACGTTACGTAAGTGCCAACGCAGTGAAAATTGGCTAAGGCAGTTAAGGAATGTGCTTCTCCACGCTGCCTTCTGTCTGCGAGCTGAGTGTAGCGGAGCAGGGAGTCCGCAGAACCTCCAGATGGAAGCAGTCTGTGGGCCTGAGTAAACACAAGGCACAAGGCTGCCTGCCAATGGGCAGATACTGGACTTTTATGTGAACAAGGTGTTGTTTTCTACTCCATGTGTATTCTGGTACCGCAAATGCTCCTGCTTTTTTAGAGAGCATGTTGGCTATTCTTGTATTTCTCTATATCCTTTAGAATTAGTAAGTGCCCCTCCTACACTGTTGATGATAATGTAAACTAGTAGAGCCACTGTGGGTATCACTATGGAGGCGCCTCAAAAAACTAAAAATAGAAGACAGGCATGATGGTGTGTGCCTGTAATCCCTGAACTCTGGGAGGTTGAGGCAGGAGAATTGCAAGTTTGAACTCAGCCTGGGAAATTTAGAGAGATCCTGCCTCAAAGTAAAAAGATAAAGGGCTTTGGACATAGCTAAATGCAAAGGCCCTGGGTTCAATTCCCAGCACCACACACACGTGAACGTGCATGCGTGCGCGCGCGTGCGCACACACACACACACACACACTCAAACTACAGCTGCCATTTGATTTAGCTATTCTACTTGGTAGGTTCCCAAAAGAATTAAAGTCAACATACCATGGAAATAACTGCCTATTCCTGTTTGTTGTGGCACAATTATTAGTATCTAAACTATGGAATCAGTCTATGTGCCTGTCAATAGGTAAATGAATTAAAAAGATGTGGTACATATACACAACGGAATATTGTTCAGCCATTAGGAAGAATGAAATCATGTTCTTTGACAAATGTATGGAGAGGGGATAGTCATATTAAGCAGAATAAAGCAGACTCAGAAAGTAAAAGATCGCATTTTTTCTCATTTGTGGAAACTTAAAAAAAACCCCATTAATTAAAGGGAAGAACTGAAAGATGACAAGACAGAAGGGAGACTTTTAGAGATGAGATAGCAGGGAAGGAGGGTGGGGAAGAGAAGGGGGCAGAGGAAATGGGGTGAAAATAACTGTTATATATTCATGTATCCATACGCCGAAATGAGACTAAGTAAAATATGCACTAATGAAAGAAACTATTAAAAGCAATTTCATACAGATTTTAATTTTCCTTAGGGAAATAAGAAGTTGCAGCTCCGTGACATAATGACATCTCCCTGCTATCACAGGAAAGTCGGCGGAGAAGGAGCCTCATCAGTGCTCGGAGTCGGTCTTTCCATTTCCTCGCATTATGTTAACAGGAGCACGGACCCTGATACAATCGGATGCCAGCTGCAGAAAAAAGAAGTCAGGAGCTCTTGGACTCACAGGGCACCTGAGTGGGAGGCTGGGTGTGAGAAACCATGTATTTCTCAGTCCCACCAGGGCGGCTGTCTTCCGTGAGAAGCGCCGATGGCCAGAGCCCCAGGGCAGGTCCTGTAGACGGCCTCGGATGTCTGCCTCTCCTTGCTCCTCTATCTTCTCCCATATTATGAAAGCAGGTACAGTTTCGAGGACTGCAACTCTGAGAACCCAGACAGCAGTGATTCCCACTCTGGCGATGATGGACTAAGGAAGCAACTCCATTCTCCGGAGGAGAGGGTCAGGCAGCCCCTCATGCTACGCACGGGATGGACATTGATGCCCCACCCCCAGAAGGCATCAACACAGTTGCAAACTTCTATAAGGTTCTATTCCTTTTTTTTTTATTTGAAAGACAATAAAACAAAAGGGGGCAGTACAGAGCAGATCAGAACAGGACAACATAGGCAACACAGTACTTTACATTAAGTCAACTGGACATCAACAGTAGCTAACACCATATCTCTTACTCTCCTATAGTTGAGCATAGTTTCAAATACAATAATATCAAACATAACACAATACTATAAAGCCATGCATAGAGTGAAAGAATTACAGGGCTTTCTGAACTGAATAACAGAAAATGTTCAATGGGTACTGTAATATCTCATTTTTGATAGAAAAGAAAAAAAATTTGTTTGAGCTATCACACATATTCAAATTCCAATAAGACACGATGTGATAGAACCAATGGTAGTAGAACAAAAAAAAAAAGCATGGTAGGACTTCTAAGAAGGATGATATTAAATCAGCAATAGCTGTCACAATGTTTTGTTTTCTTCAAAACAGCTATTCATATCATCAAGTATGATTCAGTCAAACAAAACAGGATAAAACCATTCCAACTGATGATTGAAAACTTTGAAAGACTTCAAAGCTGTGAGATGGGGACTCATGCTTACCATAAAGTCTTATATACTATTATCAAATCTCATATTAGGGAGATTATATGGTATTTACCCTTGTGAGTTTGGTTTATTTCACTTAAGAGAATGGTCTCAAGTCGTGTCCATTTATTTATAAATACTTCAATGTGATCATTCTTTATAGCTGAGTAGTACTCCATTGTATAGAAATGCCACAACTTTTTTATCCATTCCTCACTTGATGGGCACTTAGGTTGTTTCCAAGATCTGGTTATTACAAATTATGCTGCTATAAACTTGGGTGCACATATATCACTGTGGTATGATGTTTTCAGTTCTTCTGGAGATATGCCTAGAAGCGGAATAGCTGGGTCAAATGGGACTTCCATACCCAGCTTTTTGAGGAATCTCCAGACTGACCTCCACAGTGGTTGCACCAGTCTACACTCCCACCAACAGTGCAGAAGAGTTCCTTTTTTCCCACAGCCTCTCCAACCCTTGTTGTTGGTAGTGTTTTCTATCTTGGCCATTCTTTCTGGAGTGAGATGGAATCTCAGTGTGGTTTTAATTTGCATTTCTCTCATGACTAATGATGATGAACATTTTTTCATGTATTTATTTGCCATTCGTATTTCTTCATCTGAGAACTGTGTATTCATTTCAGATGCCCATTTTTGG
>PVJX010043565.1:0-13606 GCA_004027295.1 Dolichotis patagonum
CATCCCGTGTCCCCCCTCCCCCTCCCCCCTGCCTAGCAAGTGGGAGCCAGTGAACTACAGAACTTGTGAAAAGATTGGCTATGTTATTTAGTATGAGCTCTCCATATGCAAGGATAATGACAACCATTTGGAAGAAAACAAGAGATAATATGACAGTGAAGATCTCTGGTTGTCTAGCTTTGAAATTTATGCTTTCTTATGTCCCATTCTGTTCTGTTTTGTTGTGTTTAATTTTACTCCTTTTTAAAATAAAATTTAAAAAAATTTTTAAAAAAGAGACTGAAAGTTATTAAAATCAGGAAAAGAGGACATCACAACTGACAATACAGACATGGAATTGATTATATGAGAATATAATGAGTGAACTAATGCCAATAAATTAGATAACATAGGTCATAGGGACAAATTCTTAGAAACCTACAACATGCCAAAACTGAGTCCAGAAGATTAAATATCAAAATAGGCCAGTAACAGGAATTGAATTAATTATAGTAATTAAACTTTCCTTCCCCTCAAAAATTCCAGGCCCAATGGCTTCATTGCTGAATTCTACCAAATACTCAAAAAGTATTCATAATAAATCCTTCATAAAGTTTTTTAAAAAATAGAAGAGGATAGAATGTTTCACATTCTCTTTCTATGAGGCCAGTATCACCTTGATAACTAAGCCAGCCAAAGCTATATCATAAGAAAACTATAGGCCAAGTAGCTCTTATGAATACATACACAACAAAGTACTAGCAAACTGAACCCAGCAACATTTAAAAACAATTATATAACATGTGCACTTATTACCATGATGCAAAGTTGGTTTAACACACAAAAAATCTATTAATATTGTTCAGGCAGCTGAGCTAGTTAGAAATATCATAGGCGGTCAGACAGGACTGGGCCCTCGAGGAAGCCAGCACAGAGTACCAAATGTCTTGTGACCTTGGAGGAGACACACACATCTTGCTGTGGGCCAGATCTCAAGACAAAACCAAATGCAACCACATTCTTAAGTATAAACCTTAGGGATTAGGTATTGATCACCTTGAGAAGCCAGGAGTCACCATCCCAATCCCCAATATGAAGAGTCACTGATGCTTAAAGAATGCTCACTTGCTACGTGACTTGCTTCCCCATTTGTCCTTGATTTGGTCAATTTTACCTGAACAATTAAACTTACTGGTTGACCATAGCTCTGTCCCACCTTATGCCCATCTACCATGCAAGTTCCCAGTTTTCCCCACTTTAGACCCGTCTCACCTCATGGTTTTACTCTATAAAAATCCCTAGAAAATACAGAATCTTTAGCAACCCACTCAGCACCTTTTGTTTCTCTTTCTCAGACAGAAGCTTTCTTTCTCTCAAATACTTCTGCTCTTAACCTCCATTTTTCCTAAAATTCATTCTTTGATTTCAGAGAACACGAACCCATACCAGACATATAGTAGGCCAAAAATTTCTTTCCCCTGTATCAATATAATACACTATGTTAATAGAATAGAGGATCAAACTTCATATTTATATTTTTTTGTCTTTTTGAGACAGGGTCTCAGTATGCAGGTCAGGCTGGCCTTGAGCTCACTTTGTAACCCAAACTGGTCTTGAACTCACAAAGATCATGCTGCCTCAGCCTCCCATGTGCTAGGATTACAGGCATGCACCACCACCCCTGGCTCTACACGCATCTTAATAGATGCAGAAAACCATCTGAAAAAAACCCAATGTCCTTTCATGATAAAGCACTGAGCAACCTAGAAATAAAGGAGAACCCTTGCAGCATGATACAGGTTATTAATATACAAAATACTTAGAGCTGACATATTTGGAATTTTTTTTTTGGTACCGGGGATTGAGCTCATGACCTTGCACTTGCCAGACAGGGGTTACACCACTGAGCTAAATCCCCAGCCCCTAAAGCTGACATATTTGATTCAGATGGAAAACTGAAAGGTTTTCCCTTAAGATCAGGAAAAAATTCAGGATGTCTGTACTCACTTTTTTTGTTTTTTTTTTTTTGGTGGTACTGGAGATGGAACTCAGGGCCTTTTAAAACTTTTATTTTGAGACAGAATTTTACTAAATTGCTAAGTCGACCAGGCTGGGCTCAAATTTGGGATTCTCTTGCCTCAGCCTCCCACAGTGCCTGGATTGTGAGTGTGCAGCACCATGCCTGGATATTGCGCTTACAACTTCTATTCAACACTGTATTGGAAATTTTAGCTAGGGCAGTTAGTAAATAAAATGACATATAAGGCACCCAGATTGGATAGGAAAAGTGAAAACCAACTCTTCCTGAAGATAACATGGTCTTTTGTGTGTGTGCCTGTGTATTTTGTATACTTCTTAATATCTTTGAACATGGTTTTGTATATAGAAAATCTCAAGAAATTTACTAATAAACTCTTAGAACTAATAAATAAGCATGGCAAAGTTGTAGGATACAAGTACAATGTATCAATTGTATGTTTACATACTCAAAGTGAACAATCTGAAAATGAAATCAGAAAAAAAATCTATTTGCAATAGTACTGGAAAGAATGAAAGAAGAGGATTTAGCTCAGTGGTGTAAGTGCTTGACTGGCAAGCAAGAGATTGTGAGTTTGATCTCTGGTACCAAAACAAAAAAAAAGAATGAAAATACGTGGGTATAAATTTAACAGAAGAGCAAGACTTATGCACTGAAAACAAGGCACTGTTGAAGAAACTAGAGAAGACTTAAATAAAAGGAAAGATATTCTGTGTTTATGGATTGGCAGGTTTACTAAGATGATAATATTACTCAAACTGATTTACAGATTCAACACAGTCTTTATTAGAATCCTAGTTGACTTTGTAGAAATTGACAAGCTGATAAAATTTTATATGGAATTGCAAGGAACTCAAAATAACTAAAATAATATTTATTCATTCATTCATTCATTCATTCATTTTGTCTTTTTGAGATAGGGTTTCGGGTATGCAGCTGAGGTTGGCCTTGAATTTACTTTGTATCCCAAACTGGTCTTGAACTCGGGCGATCTTCCTGCCTCAGCCTTCCAAATCCTGGGATTATAGGTGTACCCCACCATGTCTGGCCAAAATAATTTTTAAAAAAAACAAAAAGGAGAATTCATGCTTCTTGATTTTTTTCTTTTTCTTTCTTTCTTTTTTTTTTTTTTTTTTAGTTTTTTGAGACAGGGCTTTGCTAATGTAGATCCGACTAGCCTCAAATTCAATAGAATCTTTCTGTCTCAGCCTCCCAGGTTCTATGAGAGGCTATCCAATCTGGATTTGACTTTTTTGGTACTGGGAATTCAACTCACAACCTCGCACTTGCCAGGCAGCCTGTGCACCACTGAGCTATATCCATTGCAGGCTTTTGGTTTATAAAACTTACTTCAGAACAATAGTAAAGATAGTATAGTACTGACAAAAAACAGACATCCAGGTCAATGCAAGAGAACTGAGAATCCAGAAAGAAACCTTCACACTCATGCTCAAATAGTCACTTTATAAAAATAAACAAATAGAGCTAGGTATGGTGGCACACGCCTGAAAGTTGAGGCAGGAGGATTGCCATGAGTTCAAGGCCAGCCTGGGCTATGTAGAGAGAACTTGTATCAAAAACCAAAACCAAAACCAAAAACCCTAAATAAATAAACAACTATGAGCCGGGTTTGGTGACGCACAACTGGTGACCCCAGCAGTTGAGAGGCTGAGACTGGAGGATCCTTGCAAATTTGAGATCAGCCTGGACTACAAAGTAAGTGCATGGCCAACTTGAACTGCATAGCGAAACCCTGTCTCTAAAAGACTAAATAAGTAAATAAATATTTTTATTTATTTGGTCTTTTGAGATAGGGTCTCACTATATGGCTCACACTGGCCGGCAACTCATGATCTTTTGTTGTTCTTGTTTGCTTGTTGTTGTTTTTGAGACAGTCTCATTACATAGTTCAGATTGGATTTTAACTCACTATGTGTAGCCCAGGCTGGTCTCAAACTCACAGTCTTCCTGCCTCAACCACCAGAATGTTGGGATTACAAGTGTGCACCACCACATTCAGTGAATTATATACTTTCAATGGGTGAATTTTATGGCTTAGATATTATTATTACTATTATTACTGGTGGTGCTGCTGCTGCTGGGGATTAAACTCCAGGGCCTTTCCACTAAATTATATCCCCACCCCTTTGTTTAGTTTGAGATACGTAGGGAATTGATTGTCCAGACTGGGCTGGAATTTTAGAACCTCCTGTCTGTTTTGCAGAGTACTGGGGTTACAGGTATGTGCCACAATGCCAGCTGGCTTGGAAATTATTAAATTAAGTTGGTTTATATAAAAGTACCACACTTGGCACAAGATGAATTCTAAATCCTTCCTTTATTTTTTTTTGAGACAGGGTCTCCCTATGCAGTTTAGGCTGGGCTTGAGCTCACTTTGTAGCCTAGGCTGGTCTTGAATTAGCAATGGTCCTCCTGCCTCAGCCTGTGGAGTGCTGGGATTACAGACGGGAGCCACCACACTTTTAAATCCTTTAAAAAAAGCCAAAAACAAACCAGAGGTGGTGGTACACACAGTAATCCAAGTATTTGGAGAATGAGGCAGGAGAGTCCCAAATTCTACTCCAGCCTGAGCAATTAAGTGATTTAGTGAGATACTGTCTCAATATAAAAATATTTTTTAAAAGGCCTAGGGATGTAGCTCAACAGTAAGGCCCTGAATTCAATTCTCAGTACTACAAATAAAATAATAAAAATTAAAAGATGAAAGGGCAAAATACAAAATGTGCTTTGCATTGTGAATGGACCTTACGTTGTTAAGCTCACGCAATCCTGTCAAATCCTTCATGAGGTAGGTAGTAATATTATTATCCTCATTTTACAGATGATGGGCCTGGAATATAGCTCACTGATACAGTGCCTGCCTGGCAATCGCAAGGCTCTGAGTTTGGTTCCTGGTACCAAAAGAGAAAAAAAGGAGGGGAGACCATTTTACAGATGAGGAGACTGAGACTCAGTTTATGGAACTCGCTCATGTTTACACAGCTAAGACATGGCCGATTAGGGAATGGAATCCAAGTTTCCCTGCCTGTAGATCCCGAACTCTTGTGGTTTTCCATACACCATGTTGTCCCACCGAATACAGATTCCACATCATCACATTGAGTGGTTTTAAATTAGGCCTCATTGCTGTATCAAAGGCAGTCTGGATCAGTTGGGGGGAACAGTACTTTCTATCCAGGCCTTCAAGGAATAGAGCGGCACTCCGAGGAACAGTGAGCCAGGGGCATGAACTAGCAGTCAAGGACCTGCCTGCGGATCACCAGGTGCCAACTACCTGAGATGCTAGGATAGGTGGCGTTTCTCCTTGTAAGATGGAAATATCTCCAAACACTAGACTGTGAAGGCCATTACATTATTATCAGTTTTCTCCAAAGTGAGGAGGTGCCCTACTTTATCATTCTGTACTGAGACACTCAGAAAATTGCCTTTAAAATTGCCTACAAAGAATGGGACAGTCAACTGACTATAGTTATGCTAAAAAATAAATACAGTGAACCAGTTTTAATACTTGGCCCTGATGTATTCTACAGTTCAGTGATCACTGATTATAATGACCTAGAGACCTTGCAAGACTCTTGTGTTCTTTTGAATCATCGTAAAAAGTCTGTTGCGTTCAGTCTAACTTTAGTACTTTGTACATGTTGCTGCCTTTTACCTACATGAAAATTGGTAAACCGTGCATGGGATATATCATAGCCGCTAACCAGAATATTCAATTTACCACATTAAACTATTTCTAAATATGGTAGTATACGTAGTTTTTTCAGCCCAAAAAAGGGCCTTAGAAGGCTTGTTAGAAGCCCAGAAGGCTTATTTTCCTGGATTTCTCTGGGACACACGGTGCTCAGAAGAGAGATGGCAACTGGCTTTAGATTTCCTACCACCCAAGAATAGATAGACAGATGTCTTTGTCTGAGCTATTCTCTAAACTCAGAGGATTTCTGGGCTTTCAAATACAAGTGCTATTCTGTGTGATTGCTGAATTACCCCCAGGTAAAATGCAAAGATACTTACTGTATTGAGTTTCTCTTTAATCATCTGTTTGTATTTCTCCCACTAGCCTGTAAGCTATATGAGGACTAGCACAAGGGCCATGTCTGTTATGTTTTTTTTGTCTTTTTGAGACAAGGTCTCTCTATGCAGTTTGGGCAGACCTTGAGCTCATTTTATAGCCCAGGCTGATCTCGAACTCACAACGATCCTCTTCCTCAGCCTCCCGAGTGCCGGGATTACAGGTGTTAGCTACCAAGCCCGGTTTATGTCTGTTATTTTTTACTGCACCTCAATGCTGGGCAGAATGAGAACAAGAGGAATATTTGTGCAATTAGTAAGTGAAGTACCTACTTTGATGAAGCCACTGAGGAGGAATTCCTTCCCTACCACTTTTCTACTTTTCTTCAGTCTGGGAGAGGTGATAGCTTCTCTTTCCCTGATGTTGTTTTAATAGTATCTTTTAGGCCCAGGAGGCTGAACAATGAGCTGGGCTAGCTGGGAGCCAGTAGCTGCTGTGGGACAAGAATACAGAGCTGGCCAGAACTCTTCCTCCTTTCCAGAGAGACTAGGCCCCACACAGGTTGTGGCTTTGCCCTGAGGGTGCCTACTCCTATAGGCCTTTCCTGAAGAATGAACCATGGGTACTGAGGCTTCTGTTCTGAAGTGTAAGTGAGGACTGAAGGAGGGAAGTGATCTCAGCTTTGGACCTCACTTCTAAAGGTCTCTAAGACAGGGATTGATCATCTCTCCACTGTACCTCAGGCTGAGATCTCCTCAGTGATGGCCTTCCCTTCCTAGAAACCATGAGATAAGATATGCACAGCACTCTTGGAGCTTTGCTAGGGTGACTGAAGCTCAGCAAATTATCAAGAGTATTTGGTGGCTACTATCATCCTAGCACCTAATAGTCCAAGAGGCCGAGAAATGGCCTAATGCAGTTTGTAATAGCTAAATCTTGCAAACAACCTGAATGCCCATCAACTGATGGATAGATAAAGACCATGTGGTTTTTGCATACAATGGAGTACTATTCAGTCACAAAGAAAGATAAACTTGAGACATTTCTAGCTAGATAAATGGATGCCCCTTCAGGCCATATTGTTAAGTAAAATACATCAAATTCACACACATAAATACTGAATTTTCTCTGGTGTGAGAAACCAAAAGTGTAAATAAGTATTATGAAATAGGAAGAAAATGTTCAAATAAGAAGGGGAAGGGGAACTAGGGAAGGGGGAGGGAGAAAGGAAAGAAGAGAAAATTAAAAAATGCTGTGAAAAGAAGGAAGAAGTACACACAAAGGTTTTGTAAATAAGGAGGGGAATCAGGGCTGAAGGGAGGGGAGGAGAACAGGGACAAAAACAATCAAGTTATATCATGTATGGGTACAAATTTCCTATAATGAATGTGATCATTATTTATACCTAAAATGTACCAATAAACTTAATTTAAAAAAATAAATGGCTCAAGTAGTTCACCAAGCCCCTGGGGAGTTGATGCCAAACTCAAGTTTCTGTTTTTCGGCCAGAAGAGACAGGGAAGAAAGAATTAGGCATTTCTATTAGCTCTACCCCAGAGTTGACTGCTGCTTCCCTAATAAGGAGAAGCTCTACAAACAGTGGAGACACCACAGCGATCCATTTGGCCACTGCATGAACATAGAGACCCTGTGCCAGGGGACAGGCTGAGCCTCTGTCACTCTGTAGGCACAAGGGGGTTCTCCGCAATCAGGGAGACGAGCTCTAAGCCTCCTGGTTTCAAGACAATCCAAAGAAGCAGATTTGCCTTTGGAAAAGCAACAGAGAAGCCACATGGAAGGTGTTTAGGCTGCAGGGATGCATAAAACCTGTGTCCTTCACTTGGCACCACTGTCCCCAGAGCAAGGGAAATACTTGGAACAAGCCTTGGCCAGGGTGCTAATGGGATGGCAGAAACCTTTAATCAGATAGAGTGGGACTACAGAGCCCTGCTGGTGCCTTCAGGATGTGCATCTACCCAAACATCTCTCACTGTCATGTTTGGTCCTTGGCTGGATTCCATGTCCTTCTTTTTGCCTTCCCTTTACCCCCTTTCCCTCTCCATCTTCCTTTTATATATATATAAAATTTACTTGGATGTGATTAGACAGAGGAGGACCACAGGTGACACTGATAATGCTAGTGCTGGATTTTCCAGCATTTGGTCAACTGGCCTCCTCTTTGGAGCTATTCATCTGGCGATGTACACTACCTCACTCTTCTTTCTCTAAATCTCTGTAGTGGGGATTGAAGTAGGACCTTTGCACTGAACTATACGCCCACCTGCCCTCCTGTTTACAAGAAGAATTGTTTTTAAATTCTGAGATATGCTCTCACTAAGTTATTAAGTTGCCCAGATTTGAACTTGCAATCTTACTGCCTCAGTCTCTCAAGAGTGCTGAGACTGTGGGTATGCACCACCACACCTGGTCTCCCTTGCTTTGATATGTGACGCCCTCTTTATACCCATTGGGGCCACCTATACTTTCCCAAATCTGTTTGGTACATTGCCCTTTAGTCCCTGTGGACAGTGCTGTGAGACAGAAAATGGGCGTATCATGGTCTTTGTGATGGATTTGTTTGTGAGCAGGACAGCTGCTCAGAAATGGCTACAATGAGTTGCCTAACTGGGAGGCCTTCTGTATGAGGGTTGCATTGTCCTTTATGAGTATCCTGTCCTGTCTCTAAGACTTCCTCTGGCTCTGCCCAGTCTCTCTTCCCTCAGCCTTCAATGGCCTCATATTTCAGGCAACCTTATCAATCACCACTATGATAAATAAAAAGAAAGGTTTTATCTCCAAATCTGCTTCAATTAAGCCAGAATATGCACGCATCTCCCCTACTAGATCTCTGAATCTCTAAAGAGTTGCCTTAGATCCAATGCAATTTTTTTTGACATGGAGGTCTCACTATGCTCCCCAGGCTTACTGTGAATGTGAGATCCTCGTGTCTCAGCTTTCCAAGTAGCTGGGATTATATAGGCACATACCATGATACCTGGTCAGTGCTCAATCCCATGTTTTCTATTTTTATTTCACATTCATTCATTGACTCAATTGC
The DNA here is from genome assembly GCA_004027295.1 of Dolichotis patagonum. NCBI lineage: Eukaryota > Metazoa > Chordata > Mammalia > Rodentia > Caviidae > Dolichotis > Dolichotis patagonum. Next base: position 9,109 of record PVJX010043565.1, read on the forward strand.
AATGTGTTCTCATAGGCCTCTTTTGTGGAACAGGCACATGTGAAGGCTGGCTGTCTTTTCCACTGGGATGTTCTAGTGCTAAGCCAGTGGAGCTCTTCCCTCCAAGTCTCCAGGATCCAAAGGGTTGCCAGCAAGGTATACTGGAAACCGGGGCTGAGCCCTACCTGCCTTGATCATTGGAGGTGGAAGAGGTTGGCTGGAAGGCCTGGAGAAGACCATCTTCCTGGAATCCAGCAGGAGGCGGCAGTACCCCGCGATCAGGCAGGCAAAGTTGGTGGCCTCAGGCCACTCCATCAACAGAACCAGAGGCTGCAGAAGACAAGAGAAGACACAGATGTGAGAAGGCTTGAGGCAGATGCGTTCTCTGGAGGATGGTAACAGAGAAAAGATGACTTGCATAGTTCAGGAACCATATTCTCCAAACCAAAAATTGAGGCAGTCCTGGAGAAGTGTTTTCTGATTTGGAAATTTCTTTGTAGCAAATTTTACCCAGGTATCAAAATGAAATCAACCTTTACTTACACATTTAATGAATCACCTTGTAGGGAAAATGGGGCAGGTATGGAAAGAGATAAGGCCCCAGTGAAGTTTTTGGCAAATCTAGACTACAACCTATGTTAAACCTCTGTTGGAGTGATTAAGAGAACCAAGGAGAACTGGTAAGCAGCCTGGGCCAGCTTGGTGCCATGCCTCAGTTTGTTTGTTTGTTTTAGCTCCAGTTAAGTACAAAGGAGACAAAATGGGGAGGAGGCTAAAATTTTTTTTTAAAAAACTCACTTAGTATATAAAATATATACTCACACCTGCACATGTGTACACACACACATACTCTCTCACAATGTTACTGCACGAATGTGTTCACGTATCCTTTATTAACTGCTAACTCAGCCTCGTATGTCAGATCCATCATAAATCTTAGAGACAGCACTCCGGCAGGACAAAAAAGGCCAAATGAGCTTACCCAATAATTTGCATGTAGACAATGGAGAGAGTCAGCGGCCAAATCAAAGGTCTCACGGCCTCAAATAGGCAATCAACTTGTAACAAACTACAGAGGGGAAGGCTTTTCCTTACAATATAATGGAAGGGACCAAGAACAAAGACCTTCAAGCACTGACTCCAGGCTCCCTACTTTCTTTCCTTTCTTTTCTTTTTCTTTTTTGTCTTTTTGAGACAGAGTTTCCCTACACAGTTCACGTTGGCCTTGAACTCACATTTTAGCCTGGCTGGCCTCGAATTTTCAGTGGTCCTCCTGTTTCAGCCTCCTGAGTTTTGGGATTAAGGGCCTGAGGCACCATGCCCAGTCTGCTTGCTTTACTTTCAGTAAGGTAGCTGTCTGTCTCATTTCTTTCTTCTCTAATAAAGTGGTTTTGTTTTTCCTTTGAAACTTATATCTCTAATGTTTTATTTATACAAGTTTGCGATCTCAATTAAAGTTACCCTCATGAGTCTTAACAATCTGTATTGAAAAAGACTAGAATTATATAACATTATGTGACTGCAGTGTGGCTGTCTTTGTGTTTGTCAGAGCTCTGGAGCTGTGTGGGCCAGGTAGAAGCTGAGAGTCCAGGCCAGGCTGAGGAGCAGCCTGGAATATTCTTGACTGCAAATACCTTGAGCAGAAGGCTTATCTCTTGCTCATCTCCATATGGTCCTGTAACACTCAGAACAGCTCCCAGGACATAGAAGACACTCTGGAATCAATTCCTGGTTGTGTCTTTAGGGCTAAAGCCTTTCTGGCCTGAAGACTTGCTCAGGTTTTCCTGTTCTACCCTTCACTTTCTATTTCCCAAAGTGAGCTATGAAATGTTCATTGGTACTACCCCATCCCAAGGTTTGAACTCAGGGCCTTGGCTCTGAGTTACATCCCAGTCTCTTTTACTTTTTATTTTAAGATGGCATATTATTAAATGGCTACATTGCCCAAGCTGGATTTGAACTTGGGATTCTTCTGCCTCACCATCTCACAGTTCTGGGGTTATAGGCACTCTCCACCATATCTAAATCACTGATGCTTCATAAACGACCTCCTTGGTCAAATATGTTTTTGATGATAGGTTTAACAAAACTATGCAGATAGTTTTACTATGGGAATTCTCAAACCCTATACTATATTAATGTACCCTAGAAAGTTCAAGGGGGCTCTGAGTATTACAAGTTTTCCAAATTTATTTGACCACAATTGTTCTATTTTATTTTATTTTTTTTTGAGACAGGGTCTCACCTGTAGTTCAAACCAGCCTTGAACTGACATATAGCCCAGGATGGCCTTGAACTCATGGCAGTCTTCCTGCCTCAGCCTCTCAAGTGTTGGAATGTTCTATTTTAATAGAACATTTTATACTAACAAGGTTGTTGTTGCTTTTTTTTTTTGATGGTGCTTGGCAATCAAACCCAGGGCCTCATGCCTACTAGGTAAGCACCATAACTTTAAGCTACATATCTACTTTGATGATTTTATTCTACTTTGGGAAATAGTAGCATACTCTGTTAACTAGTTTCTAACCTTAAAATCAATCAAATTAATCCCACAGTCAGTTTCTTGGGAGACTGTTTGGTTTGGAACGTCCTCCTAAAATTCATGTTGAAGGCTTGGTCCCCAAAGCAGCAGTTGATTAGATCCTCAAGGGGCTAACCTCATCAGTGAGCTTAGGGGAGGGGCTCTGTTATAAAAGGGAGTTTTCAGAGCCGGGTGTGATGGCACACACCTGTAATCCCAGCAGTTGGAGGCTGAGGCAGGAAGATCTCCTTGATTTAGTGGCCAACCTGGGCTACATAGTGAGTTCAAGGCCAACCTGGACTACAGAGCTACAGCCTAATCTCAAAAATCCAAAATAAATAAAGTAATAAATAATGAATAAAAGGGAACTCTCTACTGGTGTAGTGGTACACATCTGTAATCCTAGCACTCTGAGGAACTAAGGCAGGAGTTTCCACCCAGTTGGGGAATTGAGAGAGATCCCATCTCAAAAACAGAGGACCAAGGATTTAGCTCAGCGGCATAAGTGCCTGCCTGGCAAGCTTGAGGTTGAGGTCATGAGTTTGATCCCTGGTACCAGAAAAAAAAAGTGGGGGTAGGGTGGATGGGGAATGGGGTTGAGAATGTAGTCCAACGTGAAGGCCCTGGGTTCCACTGTGGTAGTGGCCTTTCCAGTAAAAAGGAAGGGTCAACATGAGGACTTGATAGAATTTAGTCACCAAGGTCCAGGGATTTGGCTCAGCAGTATAAGCACCTGCCTGACAAGTGCAAGGTCCTGAGTTTGATCAGGTCATGGTTTGACCCTTGGTACCAAAACAAACAAGCAAACAAAAAAACAATTTAGTCACCTAGTGGATTAGCCTTCATTATTAACATGTTGGGGACAATTCTAAATCCCAGTCAGCTCAGCTGTTAGCTAAAGTTGCATTAGTTTTCTTTGCTATTTCCCAGGGTCCGAACACATTGTTTGAGATGAGTATTTGATAGCTCATATAGACCAGGAGTTGGCACAACTTTTTCTATAAAAAGCTAAATAGTAAATATTTTAGGTCTTATGGGTCATAAAGGCTCTGTTGCAACAAGATTGCCATCATAGTATGAAAACAGCTGTAGAGAATGTATAAACTAAACAAATGCATGTGACTGTGTTCTAATAAAACTTTATTTATAGAAATAAGTGCTGCTTCAGATTTGGCTCACGGGCCATAGTTTGCAACCTGATCTATTCACTGCATCTCTCAGTTTGTTACTATTGCCAACAGTGATCATATTTTCTTTTGGAAATTCTTTTACTGGCTTCTGTGAGGTGACACAGTGTGCTGATTCTCTCTCTCTCTCTGACTGGTGCTTTTTGTGCGACCTCCCCACCTTATTTAGGCCCCAGGATCTACCTACAACCCTCATTTCTCCATCAGGACATCAGCTTATATTAGGGTTCCTGAATCAGCATCTCCATTCTCCCTTGAAGTCTTTTTCTATCTTAGAACTCATATGGTGCTATGTCTATAACACACAATCTCTTGCTGGAGCAGACATTATCTAGAATTTTTTCATGGTTATGATGCATCCAGTTATACTGCATGCCACAATAGGGCATTTGGATTCTGTCCCACGGGCAGAAAGTTAGTGATGCTTCTACAGAATTCATGAAATATCTTTGGTGGGAAAAGGCACAATCTGTACCCTAAGAAGCAACAGTTCTTTTCTCCACTGAGAGAGGGGCCAGAGATGAAGTGGTATTTTTGAGTCATTATTAGGATGAGACACTAGGGCTGTTTTTTAATGGCTGCTTCTCTCTCTCTTTTTTTTTTTTTTTGGGTACCGGGGATCGAACTCACGACCTCACGCTTGCCAGGCAGGCGCTTAAGCCACTGAGCTAAATCCTCAGCCCTAATGGCTGCTTCTCAGTCACAATGCAAGGATAACCAAAAAGACAGAGGGGACAGAATGGGACTGAGGGAGCAGATTTCCCTTCCTGCCTCATCCCCATCTTCAATAGCAGGACACACAGAGATTCGG
>PVJX010043566.1:0-13442 GCA_004027295.1 Dolichotis patagonum
TTTTTCAAATGATTAAAATTTGAAAGATAATTTCTTATTATATTGAAATTTGGAAGATAATTTCACATTATATTGATTAGGGCACAGTTATTTTATTTCTTTTTTCTTTTAAATGCTTTATTTCTGCACCTATTTTCTCCTCCCCATAATATAACAGATGAGGAAAAATTCCAAGCCAGGAATAGTTTACTTCTGACTCAATGTAATAGAGATTTTCTTTTTGCTTTAATTATCAATACATTCAAAATGTTAGATAAGAAAGCCATAACTTTATGGCCTTTTGATGAAGATCATGTGAAGAAGGCCATAACTAGTAGTAACCTTGTTGGGAAATTTAAAATTATATTTATCTTGTTAAGCCTTTTAAGACTGTCGTAATTTGTGATTTCCATCAGAATGTCTGAAATATTGAAAACAGCGCCTAAATCCCCATTGCAACCTTTTGATTTCTATACATGCTGGGGAACCCAGGTTAAAGGTGTCCCTTCTGGATTTGCTGATCCATACATTAAATTTATAACATGGTGTAATTTTATACCTATGAAATATTAGCATATATATCATAATATGGATACTATTGCCTGTCCATTGTATAACTGACAGCATTTTTAGTAAATATAACTAATTTTCAGTCTACATAGACACAGCCACAGCCCAGGATCCACTCTATGGTGAGTTATTTAACACATCTTTACCTTCTGATTCTTTCTTCATTTAGGAGAGCACATGAATTTCAGGCCTCTGTTCTCTTTTCAATCTAGTCCTGACTTGAAGGTCAAAACTGAACCTTAGCTGCCTCGTAGTAATTGCACATTACCATTAACCTTTCCATGGAGCACAAAAGACTAGAATAAGAAAAACCGTGGGCTAAAAGTTTCAAATCACCCTTGTAACAGGAAGAAATTATTCTTTATCCCAGCCACATACCCAGTCATATACAAGGGATGAACAAAACAAATGATGAATATTATGATTAAAAAATAATTATTACAGTAAAAAATACACAGCCATTAGTCTCCTTCAAAATACTCCCACAGTTCTTGTCACTATTTATGTTTTTTATTTAAGATTTAAAAGACCCAGAAAAGAAAAACAAAAGGCAAATATAGACAGATGAACAACAACAAGAAATCAAACACAGTAACAGTAAAGGTTTACAAAACAAGATGATAGGAATTTGACAATAGTAATACTGCAAATTGTTACCTTCAGAGAGTTGCTTAGATTAGCAGATATATTAGTTATTGGAAATGAATTGTTGATACTCAGATGTTTGTGCCACTTTTTAAAGCAGTTCCAGGAAGTTCTCTTTCATGAGCATCTTTAGTTACCCTGTCACGGCTGCCTGGATGCCCAAATCAATTAATAAAAGCCAGAAGTCATGTGGTGTCCCATTACACAAACAAAATAGATGAGTACATAAGTAGATTTTTTAATACTTCATTTGATTGGAATTACCATAAATGTTTGATCAAAAAAATACTATGGTATGTGATCCAAGGTGCATTGTACTAGGTTATCGAGATTCAGCCATTAAACTACCTGTTTCAGGACTGTTCTAACTTGTGATTGAAGCATGTTGCTTGGACTTAGTACTTTAATTTGGACTTACACTTACTTTCTTTTTTGTTTTGTTTTGTATTTGTGTTTGTTTGTTTGGTACAGTTCTGCACACCTTCTTTATAAGGCCTTGAAGTCTTTTTCTTTTCTTTTTCTTTCTTTCTTTCTTTTTTTTTTTAGCACATTGCAGCATCTTTTTATCCAGGATTGTGAGTTCAGTTTTTTGGTTTTTCTTTTAACCATTCATGTATAACAACTGAGGAGAGGTTACAAGTACAGAATCCAAGAACAAATGCCGCAACTTTTCACCTGGTATTTCCATCTAATATTTGCATGTTTCCTGCAGCACTATTCAATTTAACATAAATGAATATGGTTTGATCTAGCCTAGAGTTGCTTAGAATACTTAGCTAAAATAATTTTAATTTGGAAACTCTACCTTTCCTAGAATATAAGAACAAGTCATATCCACATACAACTATTTTGTATGAACTCCCTGTAAATTTTCTCAGCAGTTTTATTCTTGTTGCTATTTTTTTCTCACAGCTCCTACGTGCTTCCATTTTTCCTGATACCTCTTGTTTTGTCACTTAGAATTTTCTGTCTTTTTTGGTACCTGTTGCAGTTAACTTAGATATCAAATATAATTACTCTGATAGCATCCAATAGTAAGATTTTCCTACAGGAAAAGTTTATGTAATGAGAAGTAATAAAAAGTAATTTCATCATTCCTTTTTCTAGATTTCCTACTCAAGTATACATTCACTTACAAAAGGAAAATAACGTTCTGAGTATCCAGCAACTGTGTATCAAACTTGTAATTGCAAAACTGTGGAAAAGTACTGTTCACCATTATTAAATACGCCAGGGGCTGCAACGACGTCCTCCTGATCCTCAGTCATGAACTCCAGGCATTTAGCTACTGCTTTAACCCTGACAGCTCCTCAGGGAAGTATTGCACATACGTGAGTTCAGTGAACTACAAGTTTCCCACATCAAAGCCTTTGACTTAAGAGACACATAACAGGAAACAATGTTACCAAGTGCTCTGCTCACTTGATTACGCTCAAAGAACTTCAGAGACTTTCCAAGGGTCAGTTACTTTTCTGCTGCAGTCCTGCCAGTTCTGTGGTGATAGCAGAGCTGCATAGATTATAAGTGATTCCTCTCTACTCTCTTTTCCCTCTTGGAGGGAAGCTTTCGTGCAGACGTGCCGTGAAAGGATAAACGAAAAACAAGAAGGAGCCAATTTTTGTTTCACACATATGAGAGTCTTTCCAATTCTCAGCCTCCCTGATAGCCACACCAGGAGAAAATTTTCAGCATAGATCGACAAACTAAAGTCCTAAACAATTCTCAACCAGCTTATGTAGCAAAGAACTCTCTTCACCTGTGCACACTTAATTGGATCCAGTCCACAATCAGATTTTGCCAGTTGCTTTGCCAGTGGGTAAATAAAACCCATGTAGCGAAAGATGAGTAAGGTCAAAGTGAATCAGCACTGCATTAGCGGAGCTTTTTCCAAAGATGTGTATTATGCACTTCAATGTAAGTTTAATTTTTGTCACAATAATATGTTTTATATTTTAAAAAATGTTTTAACACTCTGTATGAAATTCTATTCTAAAATCTGATAATTCAGTGACAGTGGAATTTCCTACCTCGTGGACTTTATCTTCTATTGAAGAAAGATAAATGATGAGCTAATGTATGAGTAACTCTAACTGTGTTAGAGTGTGCCACGGGACTAGGAAAAGATCCACCACACTCCTGGTACTAAAGCGGGCAATGGCTGTTTGAAATAGCAGCATAAAACTTTGAATGAAGACACTTGAGGGGGTTCCCCAACAGTCATAAAATTGGTACTTCGTAGAGCATACATAAAAGATTTGAATGCCTGCATCTGGAAAGAGTATTTATGATATGGATTTAGCTTGGTGGTTACTTTAACACTTTGTAATTTCACCATTTTATATTCTCCCTTTAAAATTGACTCCCCAAACTATGTTTCAAGCACTACAGTGATTTATTTATTGTTTAATGGATGTAATGATGAACACACTTGCAGTATTTTGAGTGGAAGTAATACCAATTTGGCCAATAGCAAATCTTAAGTGATATTACCAACTATGTTTCAAAACACCATTTAGTTGTGCATGAGTTTTAATTTGTTTTAAAGTCTTATATGCAAATGATCTACAAGTTAGTGAAATTTTTGTTTGCAGATTTTATAAATATAATATAAACTAAATAAAAATGAGATAAAGAAGAATAAGGAATACCATTTTAAACATCTGCTGGCTAAGCAGCAGTTTGAAGATAAATATTCAAAAGTATAAGGAATATATTAAAAAAGAATATTTAATAAACTATTCTGTTTGCATTTTTAAATCTCTAAGCCCTATATTCTATATTTATTTCATAATTTAATCTCTCTTGTGGTATACAATCTTTCTCATACATCTAATCTCTATTATATAGTTATATATTTTGAAATTGTATAGTCTTTGTTAATGTTTAGAATAGTTGACTTTTATGTGAATAATTAATGTGTTCCTACACTCATTCAACCAACCTTTAGATATAGCTCAATTCATGGAAATGAGATCTTGTTTTGTTTATTTGTTTTTGGTAGTGGCGATTGAACTCATGACCTCTTGCTTACCAGGCAGGCACTTGTGCCACTGAGCTAAACCCCCAGCAGAAATGAGATCTTTTAAAGCATTTTTAAATTTCTGACATTTTGGACCTAAAAGTGTAGTGGAAAAGTAGGTGCTTTATTCAGAATACGTCAGATAATGCTAATTTTTAGGACAAACATTATAAATATGAAAAGGAGAGTGAAGATTAGAAGTAACTGGAATTTTACATAAATATAGACATAGCAAGTTCACTGAAAATATGGGGCCTGATTTAAGATCTGAAAGAGATAACAGAAGGCACTATTGAGAAGATTGTTAGTGCAAATTTCTCTATTATATTATGAAAATAGTTGAAAATTACCAGATGTCTATGAATCATGTGTTTTTCAATATATTCATGCTTTTGAGATGGAAACAATAAAACCTGTCTTTTTAGAACAGTGTCAGTAATATATTTAACGTTACCAAAGTAGAGACAGCAGACACAGAAAACCTTTTTTCAACTGGTAAATGGATAAAGAAAACGGGGTGTATATTCGCAATGAAATAATATTCTTCCCTAAAAAGGAATATCCTAATATATGAGGAAAAATGAATAGAACTGGAAGATATTATATTAAGAGAAATATCAGACATAGAAAGACAAATAAAGGATGTTCTCTTTTGTATCGCGATGCAATATAATAAATATGGGTGCCAAAGAGTGATTACTAGAGGTTGAAGGGGTAGTTGGAAGTCAGGCAGCAAGTACCAAAACACAGATACAAATGTAAATGTTTCTCCTTCAGCACAGTAGAGCGACTACAGCTCATAAACTATTACATAATTTAGGAGTAGCTAGAATTTAGTGGCTGGAAGGCTGTCTTAAAAGTAATGATCATGAGACAGAAATGTTCATTACTATGACTTGATCAGTACACAATATGTACATATATTGAAATATCATCCTCTACCCTATGAATATATACAATTATTACTTGTTAGTCTAAATTCGTTTAAAGTATTTAAGGACATGGAAATGTTAAGTGCCTTGATTTGATCATTATGTGCTTTATATGTGTATAAAATTATCACCATGTAACTCATAAATCTACAACTAAAATCATAAATAATAAGAAAATCCCAGTTAGAGGAAGTTTTTTGTAACACAGGTGTGAAACAAGTAATGGGGGCAGACACTGGCGCTTAGCAGCTGTGAATCCTCTGTTTTCTTCTTTGGAGACTAGTGCCTTGTAGGGACTGTTTCTTTTTTTTGGTCCCTTAATTAATGAGGGTCACCCTACTTCTGACTCCAGAACTGAATCCTTATTGCTTAAATTAACCATGCTTAAATCTTCCCCTTCTTTCATTAATTAACTTACAAGTGGAAAAGTGACCCAATTCTGACAAATGAGATTAAGCAAATTTCTCTAAAATTACTACTCAATGTTCTTTGTATGATAAAATGTACAAAAACAAACACCTTGGCTTCTTACGTTTTTTCTGTGTCCTTGTATCTCACAGCAACTGTAACATTTTCTGTATACAATGGAAACAAACCACAGAAAGAAAAAAATGGCTGACCATAGAAATAAGAAATGAGAGAATGTCTGAAAATTTTTTATGTTAATAACCTGCTAATTTCAGTAACTTTTTTTTTAATAATTTTATTTAAAGAGGAAAAAACAAAACAAAATAAAACAGAATAAAGGGTAGCAACCATACAGTATTCCAAGGAAAAAAGGAAAAGTACAACAATAAAACCTAAGAAATTATTACTTGACTAATTACATACTGACTTCTTGGAAACAGTTGTTCAAATTACAAACTTTGTAATTTGAACTTTGTAATTTCAGTAACTTTAAAAATGACAATTCAGGGCTTTCATTAGCTGTCACTATATTATTTTCTCAACACTTCAAATTTCTGAATTCAAAATATTTCGATGATTACAGCTCAAAGTTTTTAAAATTAAACATACACTCAGATGTACACACCTGTAATCCCAGGATTTAGGAGACTGAGACTCACCATGAGTTCAAGGCTAGGCTGGGCTACATAGTGAGAATCTCTCTTAAAATAAATAAATAAATAAACAAAGAATATTAAGCACAGGAGAACTAGTGACATCAATGGACAATAAGAATGGAACAAATGAACGTGTAAAAAGCTGCCACAGTTACTGTGAAGTTTCCATTTGCCAGATTCTATTTTGATCCTTTATAGGCATTAATTTATCTACTCATTACTCAAACTCTGAGAAATAAGCAAAATTGGACCTGAAAATATTTGCTCTACTTGCTTTGGCACTGATTGAGTCACTGAAGGGAAATGAATGTGCTCCGGGCAGGCACACTGCTAACTTCTCTCATAGACTAGGATGGTGATGCAATTTAGGGTTAACTAATGTACTGTGCATAAGATTGGTGCGACTTCTCCAGGCCTGACTAAACTTCCTGCCCATGATGCTGTGCTCGTGACCTTCTCAACTGTGCTTGGCTAAGCTCAGACACCAATATCTTTCATTCTGGGGGGCTTCCTAGAAAAAACCTCCCTGCCAACCTCTTAACTCACACCGTAATAAGTACTTTTATGAAAATAAAAATTGGTAACTTATGGAGCAAAGAGTAACCTTCTTTTATAAACTAGTCTTTACATATTTTTGTCTTTATAATAACCATTCTTTATGTGAGGACACATACAGAAACTAAATTGTGTGTGTCTCAGGAATGTGTGTGATAATAATTCTGTGCATATCAGAATGCAGTCTTTGATGGATTTTGCTATGAAATTAGAGCATTAGAGGACAACAAGGAAAGATAATATTTTTCTTTGTTTTGGCTTGGAGACCTGGTTTCTTAACATTTTATGGAAGTCTGTGGAATGATCCTTTGATAACTATTCCCATTTTTAATGAGTTCTCTGTTTTACTTTCGCATATCTTGGGTTATCCAGTTTGTTGCCCTATTTTTTAAGGTGGTTGGTCACTGTACTAAGAGATAGAGGAAGGCATACTAATCTCAGGTAATTAGTTATACATGATATATAATTTTTTATACGTGATTAGTTTGCCCATTATTTTGTGTATGTATAAATTTGCTTCACTTTTAAAATTATATAATGCAATGATTTATTTTCTTTTCTTGTTTTCTGAACAGGATTTTATATTTACTTATCTTTTCTATTGCTTTATGGATCACCACGTTTTAAATTTAGCTTTTGAATTTATTAAAGTAAAAAGACTTTATTTCTCTAAAACAGCTGTAATTCTAACATCTGAAACAGCATTCTTTTTAATAATAATACTATACAATGTCATACTTTACAAACTCATTTATTTTGACAAATGCATTTATTATTTTATTTGTTCTAATTTAGATTTTATTTTGATAGAACATCTTTTAATGTTTCATTTAAGATTGTAAAGAAGGGTCAATTTATTTGTCTCCTTATTTCAGGAAGTTGCCATGGTTACTGTACTATTAATATTATTCTGTGTTAACCTTATGTTTTTCTCTATACCATCAGGATTGATAAGGAAAGTATTTTAAAACTGCAAAACAAAATAAGTTTTATTTATTTATTTACTTATTTATCATCCTTTTGAGACACAGTCTCGCTACGCCTTATGCTCATTTTGTAACACAGGCTCATCTCGAACTCTCAGCATTCAACCTACCTCAGCCTCCCAGGCGCTGGGATTACAGGTATGCAGCACAATGCCTGGCTTCAAAGTAAGTTTTAGGGTTATTTGTCAGACACTTCAAAAGGAGACACATCCCTGTTTTTTAAGACAGAATATGAAGACAGACATACTTGCATTAATCACTCTGGGAGGTCGAGGCAGGAGGATTGCAATTTTGGGCTCAGCAGTGACAACTTAGTGACTTATTGAGACCTTGTCTCGGGATATTTAATAAGAAATGGTTGAGGCTGTATCTCAGTGTTAAGTTCAATCTCCAGCACCAAAAAAGAGAAAGAAAAACAGAATCTGATGCCTTTCATACTGTAAAACTTTGTATTAAGTGCTTTATTAATATTACAGGATCCAAAACATAATTTTATGCAACATATTTTGTCTTCAAAACTACCAAAATTCAGGCTCAGAATCAAACGAATTGATTACATACATGCTAAATGTCAGATGTCAACAGTCATATGCATTATTATATATTATATTTTCTGTGTCTGCATTGTATTTGTATTCTATGAATCTTAATTTCCTTGTGCAAAAAATCATAAAACATTTCTGGATAGACTTTGGATTTGTACTTTAGACATTAAAAACCCTATGAAATTCAAACTCTGTGTCTCTAACCAATGAAGCCACCTCTGTGAAGCAGCCCACCCAAATGGAATAACCCAGGCTTTCGTCTCTCTTTAATCTTGATTTCAGTATGAGGAAGCAAGCAATATCTTTCCGTATTTAAACTGCAGTTACATGAAATTTACTGAGCTGACCAGGGTAGGTAACCCCTTTTGTCTTAACAAAAGGTCAGCTTTCATATTTCATGCCAAATGCCTATAATCAGATGTATCGTTTGCTAATATACCGTGGATTCAAGAATCACATTGTTTCATCTATTCTAAGAAATAAACAGTGGGATCTTTATTTTAAACTAGTCTCACATGAAGAAAGCAAAGGTCGGAAGGTAGCACTGTTCAAGCTGATATAAAACTGGTGGTTTGGAACAGATGACTTAGTTTCCGTACTTTTAGGATTATATCATGAAACACTGTCCTTGGATTAACAAGCGATATTACCAACAGAAAAGTTTTCAAAAGTGCAGAAAAAGCAAGACATAAAAGTGCAAGCCTATTTTAAAAGAAATTTATAATTCATTGGAGTTCTAACAAAAGTTCTAATGTAAAATAAAAAATTAATGAGGTCAAATTTACTTTCAGCAAAAGGGAAACAACAGTTAAAATCTGTACCTAATTCAAGATAGTTAATACCAATATTCACTAGCTTTTCAATTCTATGTAAACAATATTCATATTCATGATACATAGGAATTAGTTGCTAACTTAAAACCAAAGAAAACCTGTAATTTTCTGATTATACTTTTTTCTTCATATACACAATATGGCTTATTACTGCAGCAATTTTTCTTCAATCTGTTTTGGCCACTTGCAGGTGTATAATACTTTGTCTTGTTGACATTTATTTTTTACTATCAGTGAATAAAGTACATTCCTGGTTTATAGATATGGAGTTTATACTTTGTTAATTCAAGAGGGTTATATCTCTTCTGAGTTCTCTGTGATTACTCAAATCTTATTTTAATTCTTTGAGATAAAGCATTTAGGAGCTTCTCTTAGTCTTAGGTAGTAAAATTAATATAATTACAGCATAGTGACATAATTTTACCATTATTGTCACCAGTACGTTGCATAAACCTGAATAGAGTGAATAATAATTCAGATCTCATTATCCAAATATAATTACAGTATTACTTTTATTTCACCTACAAGAATCACAAAGATTTTAATTAAACCACAGACTCATCACTGGTGAAGATTCAGGGAAAATGGTATTGATACACTTTTGATGGCAGTATAAGTTGGTGGTTTCTAAAATTGAGTGTTGCTACAGATTTTGCAAGATTTCAAACATGTCTCTCCATTAATCCTGTAACTATCTGGTTAAGACGCAGTATTCTTTTAGATTTTAACTTCACTGATGCATGCATAACCATAGATAAATATTGATAGATACTAAGTAGATTGATAGAGGATAGTTAGATTGATGGATTGATAGAGACACATGGAGTGTCAGTCTGAGGAATCTCCAGGTACCCTGTGAGATGCAGAAGGCTTCAGTTTCATCAAATTAATTAACTATAGACAGCACTCTACTTAATCCCTTTACTTTAAATGTTTAAATTCTTATGTGAAATAAAAATCTAACACGCACATCAAGGGGAAATGGCAAAAAATTAATAATTTTCTAAGCAATGAGTATTTTTATAATTTTTAACAAAGGCTAATAGTAATTAATATGGCATGGGATTTTAAATCCCTATTATCTCTGATGTTTGAGGATTTTTTTAGTGCTTTACCTTTGATGCAGGCTCATGAAATGAAAATAAGCATATCTATCACTGTAAAATGCTTGTTCATTTCCATTTTTTTCCACATTGAATTAGTTTGTTTTATGTATATTTTTGGCTTATGTGAGCAAAGCCTAAGCAGTGCACATCGTGTGTCACTTTTATTGTGTGTTTTCTTAGAAATATAAAATTATGAAAATATCTGGGGTATATTTAATTTAATATACCAAATTCATAATGGCACATTAGAAAATAAGGCCCTTCTCTTCTCTCTTTCTCATTTTTTCTTTCTTTCTCCCTCTTTCTGTCTCTCAGACAGATTAGATAGATAGATAGATAGATAGATGATAGATAGATAGATAGATACATATAGATCTTTTGAAATTGAAACTAGATAACCAAATCCAGTTCAATACAAAATGTTTTTTAACAGACTATTAACACAATTTTGAAATGAGGGCTACAGAAATGTCTCAAGGTTGGTGATGTCTACCAAAACAACAAAAGGCAAAATGGAAGAATACTAAAATATTGAGCAGACCTTGCTTTTTCATTTTATGACATAAATATCCAGGTATATTAAGTCAAGCATCACTAGTATAAAAAAATGAGAGTTTAAAAATATGTCAAGAGCAGTTAAAATATGGTAATGAACTTGAAAATTATTATGCTAAAGAGTATTTGCATTTAGATTTTCTACTTCTGAAAGAGTTCTATGATTATATGTTAAGTGATAAGTTAATTTAAAATTGCAATGGATGTTTTAAAAGAATGATTGAATATTTTTGTACTGTTCCATCATTAACGATTATTTATGGATTCTTGAATGAAGATAAGGTGCCCTCTCTAAGTCCTTTGAGACAATAAATAGAAAAGAATAAGAGAAAATAAGTCCTAGTTGTTGGAACTGCAGTCTAGCTAGAGAAAATGTCTATTACTGTGTAACAAATTCGCTGATACATAAATGCAAAAGAGCACAACAATTAAGACACACGGGATAAAATAAACAAAGTTCTCCTTAGAGATAGGGGTCAGTTTTTCTCAGATTGAGAATTCATGAATATATAATTTCAGTCATATATTACAGAACAAGATAAAAATAATTTTTTATTAGCACAAACTTACAGTATGTGTAGTTTACACATCTTCTAGAGTCTGAGCATGTACGTGATACAGATAAGAACAAGATTATTGTCAATTTTAAGTCTAACATTATTCATTTTTTTCTCTATTTGTGAACCGGACTCAGAATACAACAAAATAATATTTAAAATCTTGAGTATATATTGTAGTCCCAACTCACTGGAGTCATTGACACACTTCAAAAACTGCCCTGTTAAGTGCTGTTAGCATCTAACACATTGCAGTTTATTAACACAAATTAAATTAAAATAATATGTCTTAGATTATGTTATCTTTGTTTTGTGGAATATCTGGAATTTGAGACAAAGAAAAGTAAGTAGACTTTCTAATTCAGGTAAAAGACAGTCAAGTGATAGGGATAGATAGAAGAGTAGATTCAAGAAAGGGGTCACAAAGAATGTCAAAATTTGGGGGATTTAGCTCAGTGGCATAAATGCCTGCTTGTCAAATGTGAGATTGTGAGTTCAATCCCTGGCACCAAATATATATATATATATATATATATATATATATATATATATATGAATGTCAAAATTCATGTGTATTAGTTGTATATTTCCAATGAACAAGACTTGAACTACTGGATTGGTAATCGTATCATTTACAATGATGGGAACATTAAGACATCTGACACATCATTAGGGTGAAGGGGTGACTTTTCCCAAGATTTCTTGAGATATTTGTGATTGCAAATTTAAATGTGTGTATGCAGTTGTAGCTGATCATGTAAGTATGACAAGATTAAATTTGTAGTTCTTGTGAGAACTATTGGTAAAGATAGAAAATACACTCCCTTACATGAACTGAGTCAGGCATTACACTTTCATATAACTATGTTTACTTTTATGCATGCTTGAATTTTTTATGAGCTGCTCAAGAATAGGAAAATCTCATACTAATTTTTCATTTTCCCCCATTTGGCATTATTCCTGTTTCATTAAGGCTCTTCATCTGTGTTTTCTGAAAGTTGTATCTATGAAATCTGTTTAAAACAACTTCAGTTTTCATTCAGCTATGCCCAATGTGTAGGCTGCCTTGTGGAAAGATGTAAGTACATTTCCTATATGTATATTCATAGTTTCTAAAAAGAATAAGTAATGATAGCATCTTCATAATGCATTCATTCATAAACCTATTAAATATTGAGTAATTATCTGAAAGGCAGGACAAAAGTTTTAAATTAAAAATTCCAAAGTATGTGGAAATTGGGCCGGGGATTTAGCTCAGTGGCTTAATCACTTGCCTGGTAAGTGCAAGGTTGTGATTTCCATCCTCATACCAAAACAAAAAACACCAAAACAAAAAACCAAAGTTTGTAGAAATAATAAGATTTCCATTTAGATGGTTACAAAAAACCCTAATTTTATTTTCAGTAACTTTTCATTATCAACATTATGGAAACTATATTTCTACTATTTCATCATTTGTCTTCTGTGGAGGTCCACACAGATGACTCTCTTTGAATAAAGAACAGTTATTTACATCTTGGCTAAACCTGGGGCTATCTCCATATACCGGTATGTACAGAGCTAGGTAGGCCATTTCCTTATCCCTTCACCTGCCTTTAAGCAGTGTAAATACGGCTGCTAAAGTGCTGATGCATAATCTTTAAAGCTATGTGAAACGCACTGTTTCCCCACTCTGTGACTCCCTGAAAACATGGTTGAACTGGGTGGGTGCACCACGCTAAGCTGTCAACTGGAATCAAGCCTTGAGATTAAAAGGTATGTCTTCACCAGGACAGAAAAGTTTGCACAGGAGAACTCAAGCACTGACCCCAAAACATTAGGTGCTACCTCAATTGAGTATGCAGATTACTCTTTCTGCATTACCTTTTCCGTTGCATATTGCAGAGGTGATCTCAGGCCGCTCATCTAACCCAACTCATAGCACTCATGTACTTCCTGCCTTTCTCACAGTCTCTGCCTTCTTCACAAATTAATACAATCCGTGCCTGGGTACAGGCATTTTTCCACTGAACCAGCAGCCCAGCTGGACTTTGGATCCCCTTGACTCCACAGGACTATAAATATGCCTTGGTGTCTCTATTCTCACTGTGGGCCGC
>PVJX010043567.1:0-13604 GCA_004027295.1 Dolichotis patagonum
GCAATTATATCAAAAGGGTAAAATTAAACACAACAAAACAGAACAAAGTGGATCACAAGAAAGCAATGTAAGAGACATAAATTTCAAAACTAGACAATCGGAGATATTCACTCTCTATCATATTGACTCTTGTTTTCTTCCAAATAGTTGTCCATATTGTCACATATAGGGAATTCACATGAAACAACATAGTATGGAACTGATCTGAGCAGGATAAGGAGGGCATTTCAGGCTTCAAGACCAGACAATAGGGAAGACAAGAATGGCTGTCATAGTGTCTCTCATTCTCTTCAAAACAGCTGTCCATACCTTCATGTGTGTTGAACTTCAACAAAACAAAATAAGCTAAAATCACTTTGAACAAAGAGTGATAGTTTTGCTGGATTTCACATCATGACATCATGGAATCAGCACTACTGGGTACTGTAGTGTCTCTTTTTCTTCAAAGTAGTTGTTCATTTCAACATGTGTTATATAGTTGGTTCTCGTATCCTGTTTATAAGCTCTACACATGCGTGAGTCTCTCTACATATATAGCTATCATTTCTGTATTAGAGGGAAAAACAAAGCAAGATAAAACAAAACAATTCCTAGAAAAGCATGAAGCAAAAAAGTCATATAAAACCACAATACAAGGTGGTTACCATGATGTCTCAGCAGTATATAACAACATTAATAAAAACGAAGCATTGGAGACATTATAAGCTTTCAAAAGCAGGTAATAATCAAAGCAGAGTGGTTATCCTAGTGAATCTTGTCATCTTCCGTGTAGTTGCCTATACTCTTAGACTTAATGCTATCAATCATAACAGATTTAAATAAAATCAGTCAATACAATGTAGCAGTCTAACAAACCAGATTCAAATAAGATCAGTCATAATAAGACAGTATAAGTTATAAAGGGCTTCAGGTTAAGTTGATAGGAAATTAGGGATGATTACCATAATATGTCCTCTTATTTTGGGGATAGCTGACAATGTCTTCAAGTCTAGTGTAAGTAGACAAACTGGAACAGCATGTAATCCATCCAAGCAGAGTGATGAGAATAATGTAAACTTTAAATGTTGTTACCCAATTAACAATATCCTCTGCCTCCCTTTTTTAGACAGTTCCTCCCCTTTCACTCCCATAGGATGCACTGCTTGTTTTGGGTCCCACTGCCTCCCTATGTAGAATATCTCAATGGACCCTATCTCCTGATCTACTCTGCCTGTGTTTCTCTCTGTTAATATTTCAAGGCCATCTATACTAGAGATTACAGCCAATTCTGCTATTTTGTTTTTCTGCCATTGGTTGTCTATTTTTCTGTTCCACTCCACTGTCTGCCCTGTTCACTGAGGCCACTCTGCCATTGTTCCTGAAATGCTTGTGTTCTTGTTCTCTCTCTCTAAAATGTCCTTCAGTATTTTTTGTAGGGTTGTATTGGTGGTCACAAATTCTCCCAGTTCCTGTTAGTCGTGGAAGCATCTTGTTTCTCCATTAATTTCTAGAGAGAGTTTTGCAGTATACATCAATCTGGGCTGGAGGTTGTTCTCCTTCAGGGCTTGAATTACTTCACTCCAAGCTCTTCTTGACCTGATGGTCTGTGTCAAGAAGTCTGCCATGATTTTGATGCATTTTCCTTTATAGGTGATCTATTTCTTTTCTCTGATGGCTTTTAATATTCTGTTCTTACATTGAATTTCTGGGATCTTGATTATTATGTGTCTAGGTGTAGCTCTGTTTTGGTTGTAAGTGGCTGGAGTTCTGTATTCTTCGTACATCTGCATATCGTTTCCTTTTTCAATGTTTGGGAAATTTTCCTTAATAATTTCTGTGAATAGCCTTTGCAATTCCTCTGTTTTGATTCCTGCTTCTTCATTCACATGCTTGATTCTTAAGTTATAGATCCTCTTGTCGTCTTCAAGTCTTTGTATAGTTACTGCCTGCTCCCTTGTTATTTTTAAGAGATATTCCCTTTCATGATCACACATTGCAAGCCTGCGTTCAACTTTTGATAGTCTATCTTTGGTTTCTTTCAAGCAGTTTTGCCAGCTTTCTATGGAGTCTTTAGTTTCCTGATAATCTCTTTGAATCTGCTTCATGAATTCTAGGGTTTTTTGTATTCTTCATTAAACATTTCTCTCCTTTTGTGTTCCTCTATTCTTCTGTCTGTGTCTTCTTGAGAGGTGGGCACCTTTCTTTTATTAATCTAATTATCTCTTGTTTAATTTGAATTAATATTTCAGTTTTGATCCCTTTTATGAGGTCCTGGAGATATCTCTTTATGTCTGTTAACGCTGTGTTTGATGTTGCATGTTTGCTGCCCTCAATCTCTTTTGTATTTACCTCTCCTGGATCAATGTTCTCAGGGTTGGGGGCTGGGGTTTTTTTCTTATTTCTCCCTCTCGTTATGTTTTTGGTTCCTTCCATCCAAGTGTACAGTGTAAATCTCAGCCCCTTTTCTTGTTGGTTAAGGTTCTTCTGGAGCATGCAGGCTAGGGGCTTCTGCCCTCTGGAGCCTGCTATCAGAGATTGAAGTCAAAGTAAGGGCAGTGTGCGCTGGCTCCTCCCCTCCGGGCCAGTCAACCTTTGCCGGCCTTCACTGTGTCAGTGTGTGCTGAGCTCAGGGGATTAATTTGTAGTGACCCACTGGGTCCTGGCAATGGGCCTGGCCCAGTGCAAGCAGATTTCACCAATCTGCTCAGTGAGGGGAGCAACCAACTGAAGCCACTTTCTTATGGAGTTAGGGTTGTCCTGCCCAAATCCAACATGTCATCCAGTCAGTTGCCTCTTTCCCGTGGGAGGGTCTTATTCCCATCACTCACCGTGTGTTGATGCTGGTCCCTGAGAACTGCTGGGCTCCCCAACCTCTGACTTTCTCACGGCTGCCATGTGAATTCACAGTGCCTCTGGGGGGTCGCATGCAGGGCCAGGTCTGGGCGAGCCACACGCAGGGATGTTCAGCTCCATGCTCCAGCCGCTCAAGCCAGTCACATCGGCGTGGTTGGGTTGGTCAGGTTGGTCTCGGGCAAGAATTCAGGCAGCTCGAGGAGGGTGCCGTGCTCGCTGATCTTAGCTCTCTGGTGAACTTCTGATGTCAAATATGGTGGCAATAATTCTCAGAAAAGCAGTGGGGGAGAAATGAGTATTCAGTATATATGCTGGATTGTAATTTCAACTAAATAGCCTAGATTACGAGAGCCTTAAAATAGGTCTAATCAATGAATACATCCATTAAATCTTTTCCTTTAAGTTACCTAAATTTACATACTGCAGAAGTCAGCTGCCTACAAATCTTTTTTTGAAATAATCAACTATATAGATTATTTTCTTACTTATTTTCCTTTATAAGCTTATCCTTTAAAAAAGTCTAAAAGAAGATAAAAATGATCTACGAGTGATGTTTATTACATTTTTTGTGTTTCAAATCAGAAATAAAACTATGGGATGAGCATATATGTTCTCAATGCTGTCCTAAGGAAAACAACCTTTACTATTAATTTTGAATCTTCCTTCTGTTGTGTGAATACACTAACTAGAAAGTAAAGTTACCTTCAGTTCCAGGATAAATCTTAAGCTGCAATGACCAAAAAAAATTCTAATTTCAGATTTATCTGCAATGTTACAAGTTCCAGGAGACTCTTCCCACTCGGATGTCTCTATAATACGTACATCTATTTGATTTAAGAGAAGGAAAGAAAAAATATAGGAAAGGACAGAGAAGTAAAAGTCAGAATGAAGGATGGAAGAAAGCAAGGAAGGAAAGAAGGGAAGAAAGGGAGGAAAGAAAGGTGGGGTACATTTTATAATTAGAAATAAGGTTAATTAATTTCAAATACTTAAAATTACAAATGATTAAAATTACTTTCCCTCAACAGTTTTTTCAATGTATGAAATGAGCAGGAGAGTATCAAAGGAAAGACTCATTAAAAGCTGTAATTGAAAGTATCAATTATTGTTATCAGCTATTAGCAATCTTGTCTAGGATGAAAACCCAAGAAAAGGAAAATATTACACAATTCTTAAAATTCTTGATAAAATAAGATAGGGATCAACTCTGTCAGTAATTATTTCAAAACACCACTAGAAATTTAGAATAGGACTATTATATTTTTAATCAAGAAGAGAGCTGAAGCCTTTAATTATAAACATGCTAACAATTTGTCTTCAAGCAAGCCAACAGCCATATGTGACATCTCGTTCACTTGTAAGGACATAGAATAGAAAGCCCATTTTCTACCAAAGCACTGCTAGATATTTACCTGAAGGAAAATACTGTCAGCGGTGCATGTAAACATTTTTGGATCTGTACAGAAGCTACTTTTAACCCCTGAAGGTAGCAGTTACAGTGTGAGAGAGAGAGTTATGCTGTGAGAAACAGCCACACTGGGTAGCTGTCAGGTCACAATCACCATGTCATAAAAAACCTTATTATGCAAGATAATCACTATCACATCATAACTTAAAAGGTCTATCAAAAGAGGTGCTCTATTGTGCCACCATCTGCACCCAAAGAAATCTAGAGAATGACATCCTATGCAGATTTACAATACATTCAGTCCTCCTATCATGTAGCAATCAGAAATTATCTTTACTGTAAATAGTAACACATTACCATTTTCACATTTCCAGGTGAACTAAGGAAAAGGAGTAAGTATTTACTATTCAAGAGCCTTGACCACTTTCTGTAAATTTGTCCTTAAATATTTGCTATTGATTATAGTTGATTATTTTAAAATATAAAAATAATATTATTCTCCAAGTTCTAGAAACTTTAGAAATAGATAAAGCATGCAACACAACATATCCATAATCATACCACATAAAAATAATCACTAACCAGGACATTCGTATGTTTATTTTCAATCATCTTAAATAAATAGATTTTGCATAATTGAAACTATATTATTCTCAGCACCTTTAAGCTTAACACTTAAGCTAAATATTACTTCATGAATTATTTATTTGATATTAAAATTATTTATAACTTACTTAAATGGTTTCATAATAAATCAACAGTGCAGATATCTGAAATACGTTGTAACTTTTCTAACATCTAGGTATATTTCAACTTTTTCCAAATAAAAGTATTCATTTAGTATTTAGCTTTAAACTTGAAATATCACACATATAGCATACAGTTGAGAAATATTGTATATTAAATACTACATATAATATATAGTACATATTAGTCACTACATAGATGACTTTTTATGAACCTATAAGTTCATTTAAATGATTACACTGAAGGGACTGCCACCATATTTCAGGTCCCTTGCATACTTGATCTCATTCTTTCTCTTAGCAAGAACTAATATCTGGCATGAATTCTTTGCTTGTCATTCTTTTTCCTTTCTTTGTACTATTTTCTTTTTTAAAAAATTTTATTTAGAAAGAAAAAAAACCAAACAAACAAAACAGAAAAAAGGGTAGCAACAATACAGAACTCCAAAGGAAAAAAAAGAAAAGAACAACAACAACAAAAAAAACCAATCCACTAAGAAATCACTAGTTGATAAGTTACATACTGTCATCTTGGAAATAGTTGTTCAAGTTACAAAATTAAAGCATACAAAGTAGACATTCAAACAGTGAGACTATTAACAGTTCTGCTCAATAATCTAACAAAAACAGTACTATGATAATCTATCTTCCACACTTAAAAATAAATACACTTTAGAGCACTTTCTTTTGCTCTCTTTTACAGTAGCAATTATGCATTTTGGGTTTTATTACTCCTACAGTTCTTATTACCTTTTTTTATTTTAAAGATAATAAAACAAAAGAGGGCAGAACAAAGCAGATCAGAACAGAACAACATAAGCAACACAACACTTTACAACAAGACAACCGCACATTAACAGTAGCAGTCAAAATATCTCTTTTTCTGCTATAGTTGAGCATAGTTTCAGATACGATAATATCAAACATAACACAATAGTATAAAACCATTCAAGAGAATGAAAGAATTACAGGACATTCTGAACCAAATAACTATGATAAATGGCTACTATAATATCTCATTTTGAATAAAAAGATTTGTTTATACTATCACATATATTAAAATCCCAATAAGACACAACATGATAGAACCGATGATAATAGCAGAGTAGAAGCATGGTAGGACTTCTAAAGAAGATAATATTAAATCAGCAATGGATGCCATAATGTTTTGTTTTCTTCAAAACAGCTGTTCATATCATCATGCATAAAAAAGTCAAACAAAACAGATTAAAACCATTCCAACTGATGAATGAAAACATTGAAAGGCTTCAAAGCAATGAAATGGAGAATCATGATTACTATAAAATCTTATATACTCTTACCAACTCTCATATGAGAGACTATA
Source organism: Dolichotis patagonum (assembly GCA_004027295.1). Lineage (NCBI taxonomy): Eukaryota > Metazoa > Chordata > Mammalia > Rodentia > Caviidae > Dolichotis > Dolichotis patagonum. The sequence continues at coordinate 6,332 of PVJX010043567.1, forward strand.
CAGTATTTACACATGTGAGTTTGGTTTATTTCGCTTATGAGTATGGTCTCAAGTGATGTCCATTTATTTATAAATATCTCAATGTGATCATTCTTTATAGCTGAGTAGTACTCCATTGTATAAAAATACCACAACTATTTTATCCATTCCTCAGTTGATGGGCACTTAGGTTGTTTCCAAGATCTGGCTATTACAAATTGTGCTGCTATAAACATGGGTGCACATACATCACCCTGGTATGATGTTTTTAGTTCTTCTGGGAATATGCCTAGAAGTGGAATAGCTGGGTCAAATGGGACTTCCAAACCCAGCTTTTTGAGGAATCTCCACACTGACCTCCACAGTGGCTGCATTAGTCTACACTCCCACCAACAGTGCAGAAGAGTTCCTTTTTCCAGCATTTGTTGTTGGTAGTTTTTTCTATCCTGGCCATTCTTTCTGCGGTGAGATGGAATCTCAGTGTAGTTTTAATTTGCATTTCTCTAATGACTAATGATAATGAACATTTTTTCATGTATTTATTTCCCATTCATATTTCTTCATCTGAGAACTGTGTATTCATTTCAGATGCCCATTTTTGGATTGGGTCTTTGAATTTCAAGGGTCTTATTTTTTTTTTAATTCTTTATAAGTTCTAGACAGAAGTTCTTTGTCTGAGGGACAGTGCATGAAGATTTTTTCCCAATTTGTGGGTTTTCTTTTCACTCTGCTGGAAATCTCTTTTGACATGCAGAAACTCTTTAATAAGATATGGTCCCAGTTATTGATTCTGGGAAGTATTTCCCATGCAGTTTGATTCTTGTTCATGAATTCTCTACCTACCCCTATATCTTCGAGGATTTACCTACTTTGTCTTCCAACAGATTTAGTGTTTCTGTTTCAAGATTTAGATCTTTGATCCATTTAGATTTTAGTTTAGTACATGGTGATAAGCATGGGTCTAGTTTTAATCTTCTGCATACGGATAGCCAATTTTTCCAGCACCATTTGTTGAAGAGACTGTCATTCTTCCAGCACACATGTTTGGCCCCTTTATCAAAGATAACGTGGTTGAATGAGTTTGTGGTTGTGGTTGTATCTTCCAATCTATTCCATTGATCTGCAGCTCTGTTTTTATTCCAGTACCATGTTGATTTTATTACTCTAGCTTTGTAGTATAATTTCAAATCAGGGATTGTGATGTCTCCTGCCTTGCCTTTGTTTCTTAGAATTGCCTTTTCTATTCTAGGTCTTTTCTGGTTACAGATAAATTTTAGGAGTGCTTTCTCTAGATATATGAGGTATGTTAGTGGTATTTTGATTGGGATTGCATTGAATCTGTATAGTAATTTTGGGAGAATGGCCATTTTCACAGTGTTTGTGCTTCCTATCCATGAACAGGGGATGTCTTTCCATTTTCTGAGGTCCTCTCTGATATACTTATTCAGGGTATTGAAATTTTCCTTGTCTAGCTGTTTTACATCTTTCCTGAGATTAATTCCTAAGTATTTCATTTTTTTGCATGCTAGTGTGAATGATGTGGCTTCTCTTACTTCTCTCTCAGTGTTTTTGTTGTTAGTGTATAGGAATACTATTGATTTTTGAGCATTAACTTTGTATCCAGCTACATTGCTGAATTTATTTATTATATCTAGGAGTTTTTCAATGGAGTTTGGGGGTTATCTATATATAAAGTATCATGTCATCTGCAACTAATGATAATTTAACTTCCTCTTTTCCTATCTTTACTCCTTTTATTTCTCTCTTTCTTGTCTAATTGCTCTGGCTAGTATTTCCAGTACTATGTTGAATAGGAGGAATGATAGGTGATGTCCTTGTCTTTTACCTGATTTTAAGGTAAAGGCTTTCAGTTTTTGGCCATTTAATATGATACTGGCGGTAGGTTTGTCATAGATAGCCTTTATCATATTGAGGTAAAGACCATCTATTCCAATTCTCTGTAAGGTTCTTATCATGAATGAGTGTTGGACCTTATCAAAAGCTTTTTCTGCATCTATAGAGATGATCATGTGGTTCTTACTTTTGGCTCTATTGATATGGTGGGTTACATTTATTGATTTACATATGTTGAACCATCCCTGCATTCCTGGGATGAATCCCACTTGGTCAGGGTGAATAATCCTCTTGATGATTTGCTGCATCCTGTTTCCCAATATTTTATTGAGAATTTTTGCATCTATGTTCATTAGGGAGATTGGCCTATAGTTCACTTTTTCAGTTGGATCTTTCTCAGGTTTTGGTACTAGAATGATATTTGCTTCCAGGAATGATTCAGGAAGAATTGCTTCCCTTTCAATTGCATTGAAGAGTTTCAGGAGTGTAGGAATTAAGTCTTCTTTGTATTTCTTGTAGAATTCTGCAGTGAATCCATCTGGGCCTGGACTCTTCTTTGTTGACAAGTACTTAATTACATTTTCAACATCATTAATAGAACTTGGGTTATTCAGCAGTTTTACATTTTCCTGATCCAGCTTTGGTGGTTCATATGTATCTAGGAATCTGTCTATTTCTTCAGTGTTATAGAACCTATGAGAGTAGAGGTTTTCAAAATAGGTGTTGATGATCTTCTGTATTTCCACCAAGTCTGTATTAATTTCACCTTTTTCATTACTTATTGCATGAATTTGATTTTTTTTCTTGCCTTTTTTTTAAGGTTGGCTAGGGGCCTATCAATTTTATTTATTCTTACAAAGAACCAACTCTTTGATTCATCAATTCTTTGAATTGTTTTCTTAGACTCTATTGCATTAATTTCTGCTCTGATCTTTATAATTTCCTCCCTTCTTTTGGCTTTGGGCTTGGCTTGCTCTTCTTTTTCTAGATGTATGTGTTGTAGCATCAGGTTGTTCATTTGTGTTCATTCTGTCTTCCTGATGTGGGAACTCAGTGCATTAAATTTTCCTCTGAGGACTGCTTTCATTTCATCCCACAAATTCTGGTAAGTTGTGTTTGTATTTTCATTTACTTGTAGATATTGTTTAATTTCTTCTTTAATTTCCTCCTTGACCCACTGATTGCTCGAGTGTATTACTCAGTTTCCATGTGTTTGTGAGGTTTTTGCAGTTGCTTTTATCGTTAATTTCTAGTTTCATGGCACTATGATCTGATAACATGCATGGGATTATTTCAATTCTCTTGCATTTACTTAAATATGTTCTGTCCCTAGTATATGGTCTATTTTAGAGAATGTCCCATGTACTACTGAGAAGAACGTATATTCTGATATTGTTGGATGGAAAACTCTATGTAGGTCTATCAAGTCCATTTGTTCACAGGTATGGTTCAGTTCTGTTATTTCTTTGCTGATTTTCTGTCTAGTTGATCTGTCACTTTGTGTCAATGGTATGTTAAGATCTCCTGTTATAATTGTGTTATTGCTTATTTGACTTTTCATTTCTGTTCATATTTTCTTTGTATAGCTGGGTGCTCTGGAATTTGGTGCATATATATTTAAAATTGTTATCTCTTCCTCTTGAAGTTTTCCCCTAACTAGTATGTAGTGACCTTCTTTATCTCTTTGGATCATTCTTGGTTTGAAGTTTACAATGTCTGCAAACAGGATTGCTATTCCCAATTTTTTTTTTTGGGTTTCCTGTTGCATGAAGTATTGTTTTCCATCCTTTGACTTTCAGTCTATGGGTTTCCTTTTGGGTAAGATAGGTTTCTTGTAGACAGCATATAGTTGGATGTTGTTCCTTGATCCATTCTGCCAGTTTTGTTTCTTTTGATTGGTGATTTGAGGCCATTTACATTATTGGTTATAACTGTTATATATTGATTTATTGTTGACATGTTATCTTTCTGCTGTTCTATCTTAAGGTTTCCATTCTATTTAATTGTCTGCCTTGCTTGGTGATTTTAACCTATGTGTATCTAGAATGTCTTTCAGTTTTCTTTGCAGGATTGGTTTGGTGTTCATGAAGTTCTTCAGCTGTTCTTTGTCATGGAAGTATCTTATTTCTCCATCCATTTTGAAGGACAGTTTTGCAGGGTACGGCTGTCTGGGTTGGAATGGTTTTCTGTTAGGATCTGAAATACTTCACTCCATGCTCTTCTTGACTTCATTGTTTGTGTTGAGAAGTCTGCGGTGATTCTGATAGGTTTTTCTTTATAGGTGATCTGTCTTTTCTCTCGAACAGCTCTTAGTATTCTTTTCTTATGTTGGATTTCTGGGATGGTGATTATTATGTGTCTGGGTGTAGTTATATTTTGGTTATGGCTATTTGGAGTTCTATATACTTCACTAATCCAAATGTCCGTTTCCATTCTCATGTTTGGGAAGTTTTCAGCTATTACTTCTGTAAACATCCTCTTGATATCACTTGGGTTGTCCTCTTCATTTTCATTTATCCCTATTAATCTTATGTTATTTTTCTTTGCATCATCTTGCAACTGTTGAATTGTTTTTTCCTGATTCTTTGTTATTTTTAAAATATCTTTCCTTTCCTGTTCACTAGCTGTGATCTTATCTTCGAGGTCTGAAATTCTATCTTCAGTTTCATTGAGGCAGTTTTTACAGCTTTCAATAGAATTTTTGATTTCCTGTATATCTCTTTGAATCTGCTTTGTGTACGTTGCTTGTTTCTTATAGTGTTCATTCAGGGATTCTATTTGTTTGCTTTGTTCCTCTAATTTTTTAACTGTGTCTTCACTAGATGTGTTCACTACTTCTCTCACTACTTTATCATTTCTTCTTTTCCCTGGGCAATTATTTCTAATTTGAATTTCTCCATAGCTTCCCCTACCTGCTTCTTTATTTCAGCTGATATCATTTCAGTCATTTCAATCATTTCAGGTGTATGGCTTCTATTTTCTTCTATGTACCCGGCTCCCAGGCTTTCTTGGGTTGGGCTGCTGATTTGAGCCTGCCTTTTGGTCTTTCCTTTTGTCATTTTTCTTTATTTCCTTGGTTTGAGTGGTGTTTCAATGCTTCCTCTGGGAGTGTCGCAAGTCTCCTACTGTACCCTCAGCTACTGGAGCAGTCTCAGCTCCTCTGCAGGTGCTTGGCTCCCTGGGGCAAACTCCATGCCTCTGCAGATTCTTGGCTCCCTTAATTGAGATCCAGAAGCTTGGCATGGAGAAATCCTTTGTACTATTTTCCATATGCTTAGATTATCCTTAAGAATGAGCTGCCTAGGTCATGCTTTTAATTTTTCACAAATAAAATAATATTTTTACATAGAATGTATGCAGAAACTTGAACTCATAATTTGGAGATTCACCCAAAATTCTATACATATCCAAGGTTAACCTTTTTTTACTCTTTAGTACAGGTTATATTATTTCATTAAAATTTGTGAATTTTATTTCCACAAAAATTTGTCTCCTCTGTGTACATTATAAAGAAGAATGCTGAGTTATAAGTTTTAAAAATATTTTATTAATAGTATTTTAAATATTAAAAATATTTTCTGCTTGTCATGTTTAATTCTTTTAGTTTCAAGTTTCCGTTTTAACTTTTAATTTTCTTTTGTACTCATTTGGGACTTTTTGCTTTTAAAAGTACTTAGGATCAACTAACTGAAGATTGCTTTTTTTATTACTGATACATTTGGAATTAATCTTATTATCTTCTTTTGCATTCTATTTGTCTTTTACATTCTATGATTGTTTTCCTTAGGTCAATCTTCTGAATAAATGATATTTGCTTTTCTTTTGCCTCATTACTTTATTCTCCATTTGATTATAAATTATATCTTTGTATTTCCATATTTTGAGCAATAAAAATATCTTAGAGTGTTAAAATTTAACAAAGGCAAAAATTAATGAATAGCTTTACCCCACTCCTCTTGAATATCTTTGTGACTATAAGCATCTTATTATTAAAGTCATTCTGTAAATATTAAAACACTGATATTATTAGAGCTTATAAAGATAAACAAGAAATGTTCCTTATATTTTAAGAATAAATACTCCTAATCCAGGTGTGATGGCAAATACCTGTAACCCTAGCACTTGAAGTGGTAGAGGCATAAGATTGTGTTCCAGGCTTGACTACATAATGACATCAAAGCCAGGTCAGATTACACAGTGAGACTCTGTCTGAAAAATAATAATAATCATACTCTTGTGAAAGTTATTTAAAATTAGGAGTTTATTACATCCAGAAGTAAATGGTATGTGAAATGAAATGGGAAGTTGCATCAGAAAAGAATATTCCACTCATCCTAAAATATAAATATTTCTATGAGAGCTGATCCTGGGTTGAATCCTAAAAATGAGGAAATTTCCTACACAGATATAGAAATATGTTTAGGAAGAGGTATTTCAGACAACAAGGAAAGGCAAAAAATAAACTCCAAAGCAAAAAATTTCAAGCTAAACCTAGGTAACTTTCTACCATATTGATGGTGCTGGGACCCAGAGAGTAGATACAGAAAAACCCAGAAATAATCCAAAAGAAAGGCAGAGAGGAAATGCAAGAGTGTAGCACCTTGAGGTTCTCACAGCATGTATAGTACACAGACTACTAGATGGAAAATTGCTGTGTCTGATGAAAATACTATTAACATCATCTGTACTATTCAGATTGTTCTCTTAAATGTATAGAATAACTACGTCCGCCATTCACCTGATATTGCTCCTATTCCTTTCCATTTTCTACTTTATGGCCTATTTCCCTTCTCCTGGTCTTGAAATACAGGACCTGATTCAGGCTATGATAAAAACACTCCTTAAGCTCTTTGGGACCCGAAAATCCCAGACCATAGAGTGGCCTGAGCTGTTTGGATCGAAAGTCTGCGCAGACCTGCATCTCTGCGCGACTCTTTGGGACTGGGAACTGCCTGGAGATCGGCATCTGGGCCAGGTCTGTTTGGCCCCGTAGCCCCACCCTTCATCCCCAGGAAGTCTCCCAGAAAGCAGCATCTCAGCCTGTCTCTTTGGGACCCGAAATTCTCGGACCCGCAGAGTGGCCCGGGCTGTTTGGATTGGGAATATTGTGGAGACTGGCATCTTGGCCAGGTCTGTTTGGGATTGGGGACTTTTCAGAAACCAATATTCTGGCCTGACTCTTTGGGACCTGTAGGCCCTTCACTCGCAGGGAACCTCCTGGAGACCTGCCTGGGACAAGGTAAGGAGGCCTGGCCTGCCTGAGATTCCACAGGCTCAGGGGTGGCCACACCCAGCATTCGCCTTACAACTTAGGGAGCCAGGAGCCCACAGAGGGGAGTTAGGACCCTGTGAGGAAGCCAGGAGCCTGTGGGGGAGCCACTGCCCCTCCAGGAACTGAGGGTGTAACAGTTAATTTGCCACATAAGCAGAGAAAGCTTTG
>PVJX010043568.1:0-13604 GCA_004027295.1 Dolichotis patagonum
ATAGGAAAAGAGGAAGTTAAATTATCATTATTTGCAGATGAAATGATACTTTACATAGAAGACCCCCAAAACTCTATTGAAAGACTCCTAGATATAATTAACAAATTCAGCAAGGTAGCCGGATACAAAGTCAATACACAAAAATCAATAGCATTTCTATACACTAACAACAAAAGTACTGAGAGAGCAATAAGAGAAAATACACCCTTTACACTAGCATCCAAAAAAATGAAATACTTAAGAATTAATCTCACAAAAGTAGTAAAAGAGCTATACAGTGAAAATTATAATACTCTGAAAAAGGAAATCGAAGAGGACCTCAGAAAATGGAAGGACATCCCCTGTTCATGGATAGGAAGAACAAACATTGTAAAAATGGCCATTCTCCCAAAATTACTCTACAGATTCAATGCCATGCCAACCAAAATACCACTGACATACCTCATAGATCTAGAGAAATCACTCTTAAAATTCATCTGGAACCACAAGAGACCTAGAATAGCAAAGGCAATTCTAAGCAACAAAGGCAAGGCAGGAGGCATCACAATCCCCGACTTAAAATTATACTACAAAGCTACAGTGATAAAGTCAGTATGGTACTGAAATAGAAACAGACTGGAGGATCAGTGGAATAGATTGGGAGATACAACCACAACCGCAAACTCACTCAATCACCTTATCTTTGATAAAGGGGCCAAAAATGCTCACTGGAAGAATGACAGTCTCTTTAACAAATGGTGCTGGAAAAATTGGCTGTAGATATGCACAAGACTAAAACTAGACCCATGTCTATCACCATACACTAAACTAAAATCTAAATGGATCAAAGATCTAAATATTAAAACAGAAACACTAAAAGTGCTGGAAGACAAAGTAGGTAAAAACCTCAAAGATATAGGTGTAGGAAGAGAATTCATGAACAAGAACCAAAGTACATGGGAAGTACTTCCCAGAGTCAATAACTGGGACCACATCTTATTAAAGAGTTTCTGCACATCAAAAGAGGTTTCCAGCAGAGTGAAAAGAAAACCAACAAATTGGGAAAAAAAATCTTCATGGACGCTCCCTCAGAAAAAGGACTTCTGTCTAGAACTTATAAAGAATTAGAAAAAATCAGACCTTCGATATTCAAAGACCCAATCCAAAAATGGGCATCTGAAATGAATACACAGTTCTCAGGTGAAGAAATACGAATGGGAAATAAATACATGAAAAAATGTTCATCATCATTAGTTATGAGAGAAATGCAAATTAAAACCACACTGAGATTCTATTTCACTCCAGAAAGAAAGGCCAAGATAGAAAATACTAACAAAATGTGTTGGAGAGGCTGTGGGGAAAAATGAACTCTTCTACACTGCTGGTGGGAGTGTAGACTGGTGCAGCCACTGTGGAGGTCAGTCTGGAGATTCCTCAAAAACCTGGGTTTGCAAGTCCCATTTGACCCAGCTATTCTTCTTCTAGGCATATTCCCAGAAGAACTGAAAACATCATAACCCAATGATATATGTGCACCCATGTTTATAGCAGCACAATTTGTAATAGCCAGATCTTGGAAACAACCTAAGTGCCCATCAACTGAGGAATGGATAAAAAAGTTGTGGCATTTTTATACAATGGAGTACTACTCAGCTATAAAGAATGATCACATCAAGATATTTATATATAAATGGACACAACTTGAGACCATTCTCTTAAGTGAAATAAACCAAACTCACAAGGGTAAATACCATATAGTCTCCCTAGTATGAGATTTGATAAGTGTATGTAAGACTTTATGGTAAGCATAAGTCCCCATCTCATAGCTTTGAAGTCTTTCAAAGTTTTCAATCATCATTTGGAATGGTTTTATCCTGTTTTGTATGACTATATCATGCGTGATGATATGACCAGCTGTTTTGAAGAAAACAAAACATTATGACAGCTATTGCTGATTTAATATCATCCTTCTGAGAAGTCCTACCATGCTTCTTTTGTTCTACTACCATTGGTTATATCTATCACATTGTGTCTTATTGGAATTTGAATATGTGTGATAGTTCAAACAAATTTTTTTAATTGAAAATGAGATATTATAGTACCCATTGATCATTTTCTTTTATTTGGTTCTGAAAGCCCTGTAATTCTTTCACTCTATGCATGGCTTTATACTATTGTGTTATGTTTGATATTATTGTATTTGAAACTATGCTCAATTATAGCAGAGTAAGTGATATGGTGTTAGCTACTGTTGATGTCCAGTTGTCTTAATGTAAAGCACTGTTGCTTATGTTGTAAAAAAAAAGATAAAGAGATTCATACACACAAAGACACATCTGACAAGTGAAATTTATTGCAAGAAATTAAACTGCAATTGCATTAAATCATACTTATTCATCAGCTTAGGTCTATACCCTTTAATAACTATTTTGGTTTCATTAAAATAGAGCCTTCTACAAAATAATTAAATAAAATCCTGGTTATGCAAACCACAGTAATGAAACATTGGACACTTGATTGTCTGAAATGTCTCAAGCTTTTAAGAAGGCATGTCATAGTTAGTCACTTTGTAGCAAATTCTTTTGCATCAATATTCTGGTGGCTTCCTGGATTTCCATTTCTGCAAAAACAGTAATTACAATTGTACTAGGTACCACAAATGAATCTCTCTTCCCAAATGTTAGATACAAAAAAAAATCTCCTGGCTCCATCAAAGAATATTCACATCTTTAGTTCTCTTCATACATTTATTTCAAGTAAATGCCCTGAACAAAGTTTGCTCTGATCACTTTCAGTGGAGGCATGGTAGGAATTCTGTCTTTAAGTTACTGCCTCTCTGCTCCTAATCAGTGCATCTCTAACCTGATTTGAGATTTGGGTACAGAGACTCTACATACTGCATTTCTCCCTTGTCAGCTGCCTTTCTTTTAGGTTCTACAATAAGGAGCACTAAAGAGAGAAAGGAGAGCATGCTTTCCTTCCCTTTGTAATCATCCTTCACAGAATTAGTCTCAGCAGTTTGTGTACAGATTTTGCAAGCTACTCCAAGACTAATTCACTCTGTCTCCATCTCAGAAGTGCTACCACCAGGTGGCCTGCATCCCTTCCTGACAGTTCCTACAGTTGGAGTTTCCTGAGTCCTCTGCTCTGAGCTCCTGTAACACCATCACTGGCAGCATAACACACCTCCAAAAATATGGACTGGAGATATGCAGGGACTCTTCCAAGGTCCTAGGATGGACTTCATTTATACCTATGCCCCAACATTGGAGCTATAATCTCTGTAGAAGCACAGGGGCTGCTTTTTCATCTCTCAGTTCTTCAAAAGCTTTAGACCCCATCCTTTATATAAAATTTATTTGCTATAGTAACAGATATTGCTTTTGCTTTTCCTCATTGAACTGTATTAAAGAATTTGTGTTGTATTTTTAGATTGGAAGTGAGAAAACCAAAAGAGATGGAAATATAAAGAGTCTAACATTCATGCAGGTACTTGTCATTTATTTTATTATTTAATCTCCAACAATATCTATGAAACTGGATAAGTTGTTGAAAGGACCCTAACAAAGTAAAGGAAAACATTTATTTTTAGTTTCTACAGTGTGTTATATTTATATTTACATACTTTATCCCATTTATTACTCATAAATAGTTCTACTTTATGAACAGAAAATTGAAATGCAGGCTAAATTATGTACTATTTTATACAGCGTGTACACATAAAGGTATATAATGAACAGTGGCAATATATTTTAAACACAGAATAGGGGAAATATTTGATATGATTTTCAAATAATCATACATACCAAGAATTTCTCTGCCCTCTTGTAAAATGTTGGTTTTCTCTCGTGTGTGTGTGTGTGTGTGTGTGTGTGTGTGTGTGTGTGTATGTGTATGTGTGTGTGTTATAAACAGCTTTTCCCTTCTCTTGTGCCATAATACAAAAGACACAGTGATTGTTATAGACATAGTAAGGGATGAGCTGCAGTGGAAGAAGACAGTTGATGTGGTTATGTACACTATGAAGGAGGAAAAAATCTGTCACTGCTGTGGCATAAACAGCATATGAGAGTAGACTCTGCTACTGGACATGTGCCAGGTCATTGTCTCCCTGGCTGAATATCAGACATATTGTCAATGCTTTTAGTTTGTCATACACTTGTTAAGAGCTGGTAAAACCTGAAGAATTCAACATATAATTTTCCCTCTAACTATAACAGTACATAACTTGTGATTGAGATGGATAAAGGGATAATTCTTCCAACTCTGCACTGTCCCTGTTTCTCTCACCATACATTATGTCCAGATTTTTATAGGAAGACCGTGTAAAATTTCACTTTGCCTTTAGAAAATGAGAATTAATCTCTAAATTGTTATACCATGATTTTAAAATACAAGGAAAATGCTATATTCAGTATAAATGGGTGAAAAAGAAATGACTTTAAGTCATCATCAGTGCAGCAATATGAATGTTCACACTAATAGGATAGAACTGTGTGAAGTGATACAATTAGTCTAAAATCAGTCCATGACAGGAAAATGGGAATTCTCAGTGCTGTTCACCATTATGGAAATCATAGGCAACTTGGAAGCAGGACCCTTTGAAAATAGCACAAGCTCTCTGAGACTGGGTGATGAGGTTAAAAACAGGAGCTCAGGAGAATGAAAAGACTGCCAGTGCCAGCTGTTATGATGCCAAACAGGAAGAGAAGCTGTGTGTGTAATAATTTAAAATGGAAACAATTTTTATTAAAGAGACAATTTTTGACAGTAACATTGTTTCCTGATCTGTAAATTGAAGTAATAGAACCACACTGGTGTTTCCCAAACTATTATGCATGATGCTTGTGCACTAAAAGATGGGAACATGTCTCAGTCTGGTTTTAGCAGTGCTACATATTCTATTCACACCCCTGCCCCACCATTCTATCACTCTCTCAACCTCACTCTCCTCCCTCTTCCACCACCCTTTCTTTATTCACAATCCTTTAAACATACAGATTCTGAGAATTTCACAATTTAAAAATAATTATTTAATAAATTGACCACAGAATATCCTCCTCTTTTTTCATATTACATACTGTCCCTGGGGATGATGACATTTCTCTGGGGCATGTTGGGAAATGACAAACTCTAAAACTCCTGAGACTCCAGAAGCTGTAATTTTAAGAGGAGATGTTTAATTTAGCAGGAACAAGTGACAGCACAGGGAATTTTCTCCTAAAATAGCTTTGACTACCTCTGTAACCCAGGTGTTTGGAGAAAGGCCATTCAGGAGGTTGATGATTGAGGGCCAGGAACAATGGTCTATGCTTTAGTCTCTCTAGGCACTGTATTAAAATCCTGTGCATGGGAAGCATTCCCTGGGCAGCATTACTTACCTACCATCACTTCGCTTTTTAGGTCAGTGAACACAATGGGGGAGTTTTCTCTTGGAAAGGTCAGGAAATAAAATAAGAATGACAGGAATTAGCTATCTACTCCCTGAGCAATGTAAAGCCAAATTACAAACTAAAAACTTATGTATGTGAAATTTGGCAAAATGAGGACGCTTTACCTTGGAGGAGAACCAGAATGAAAATGCTGTGCCTGAAGTAGACATTGACACTTTATTTTATGGATATGACCCTGCTTTTAGTTAAGCATTCCCTAGATTCTCCTAAACTTTGTGATTCTTGTTTGACTATCACCTACCTGTTACAGGTGATGCATCACAATTCTAGGTGGCAGTAATAAAGTACATGCTTATGGATCTCCCAATCCCCAATTTATAGAACATAAACTTTGAATTTATATAGGCACAATGACTTCCACTTTTAGGATATGAAACATTTCTTCATATTTTTGTTGTTTTGATTCTTTATATGATTTTATGCGAAAACAGACAGGCTACCATAAAAGAAGTGGATACAGGAAAATAAAATTTATCTAAAGATTTTAACATTTAGTGGAAAATTCATTCACAGATCATTTTGTAACAAGATTTCTCCTTGCCACTAAAATAACAATGATCATTAAACACTTTAAATTTCTATGTTATGTTTTAGGCAGTGAACTAAGTTCTTTTCAGCATGACAAATCCCACAATAAGCCAAGAGTTTGGGATTCTAATGTCCACTTTATGAAAGGGAAAAAATACCTCAGACTACTGATATAAAGTTTTGAAAATGACATTTCTTTCAAATGGCAGATTTTACACTTGAATATATCTTCATTCGATTTCAAAGTTTAAAGTTTTTTGCTATTTAATTGCTAATTATGTTTCAGTGCAATATGATCATACTGTCTGCATTAATCCATTTTCTATTACTATAAAATCATACTTTAATGGTATAAAGAAGATTGATTTATTTAACTCAAAATTCTGAAGGTACTAGAAAATGATTTTTCAAACAGATGGCTCTGGTGAGGACCTCATAGAAGATGGCATCCAAAGGTTGGAACTCATGTGGGAATTAGAGATCACATTGAAAGTGGGAAGTCAAGTAACTACTAATACTAAGTAGAACCCCACAAAAAACATTAAACCTTTCAAAAGGTACCTGATGACTTCTCTATAGGACCTGCCTTTTAAAGATAACATCACTTCAACTCTTCCATACTAAAGATTAAGCCTCCAATATATGAACCCATGGGTGACAAAACACACCCAGCTCATAGGAATGGCAAATATACATCAAGGTTTGTGTCACAGACTTCTGAATTCTTTGTATCATTGACTGGAAGAGCTCTATTTTGAGTTTGGTTCTAGGTATACCATCAATATTTAAGCATTGTAATGGCACTAATTTCAATGGGGATAATGTGGAGCAGAGGAAAATCTAAAAACAATATTTAAAGGTGACCCTGAAATAAAAAACCAAATGTTATTGTGAACAAACTATCCAAAAGTTCTACCAAAAAGACAATAGTAACAAAGAGAGATATAGAAATGGCAAAGTGTTGGAAATGACAGGGGACTCTGGAAAGATAGAGATAGGGACCTAAACATGATTTATAGAATACCTACAATCGCTCCTGTGAGCAGAAAGTATAAATACACAGTGTTCTGGGAACTGGTATCTTGTTGCCTTTGTTACTCACCATTAGGGTGGACAGCAGTCATATTCTGGGTGAGGTACCCTTAATCTAATCCTGAACTATGACAAACCAATCAACAAGTTTTGTAATCACACACCACTTGTCCTGGAATAACATCCTTAATCCCAGCACCACACAACCTAATACAGTCACCTCTGAAAAGTCCCATCTATGACCAAATGAGGCTTTGAAGGGACATCTAGATACAAGCCATAACACTCTATCTTTGGCCCTGCAAAGACTCATGAATATCCAATTATGCAAAGGGTTTCTGGCCTACCTCGAAGAGTTTTCAAATTGCTAACAGTTTCAGAATTGCTGAAAAATGCAAGTCTAAAGTGTCTTTTGAGATTTAAGGCAAACTGTTAGATGTGAGCCCCTGTACCAATGAAAAGAAAGTTAAATACTTTCAACAGACAATGGCACAAAATAAACATTTCTACTCAAAAGTACAAGTTTGGGGGAGAGGGGGTTAAAAAGTGAATGGGATCAAAGCATGACCTAAACTTAACAGGGTAAATATTAAATCTCATAGTTCTATGCCAACAACACCAGAAATTTATAGCAAGTTATCAGTTCCAAAGGACTTACATGGCTCTGCCCCTGGGACACTTTCAGTGGTTGAAGCACTCATAGCTTCTATGTTTGGCAGGTTTTGCTCACTGCTTGCAGCTTTCCTTGAACAAACCATATTCCTAACTTCTCCAACTTTCTGAGGTCTCCAATGCATAATTGGTGTCAGACTTGCAGCTTTACATGCTGCCTTTTCAGGAGCACACTGCTTACCCTGCCAGGCCTTCTTCTGAAATTTGGGTGGAAGCCTTCCTGACCCCACAACACCTGCATTCTACATGCACTTAAAAATAATACCAAATGGATGATGCCAAGATGTGCTGGCTCAAGTGCCTGGGTTTCTAAGCACTCGGAACAGAATTCCAAGAAACAGATTCTCTAGGCCATTACCATACTGGAACATGGTGTTCTGGGGCTCTCTTCTCAAAGCAAATTATTTCACCTTTGCAACCTGAGACTGCAAAAGTTGGAGTCCTGCTGCTATTCCATGTGATGTCCTCAGGCCATCTTTTTCACTGTCCTATTCTGAAATAATTGATTTTTTTCTTGCTAGTCTTTTAAGTGACAAATTTGTCAATTTGTCCTCTGTTTCATCTTTTTAGCCACAACTTTACTGTGGCTTCCTTTATGACCATCTCAAAATGTTTTATATCATTCTCCAGAGGTCTCTTTGCTATTGATTCTCAACACAGATCTGGGTAAAGATCCCAAAAGTTGTCATGTCACTGCCTTAACATTAGACTGCCTTGAAATTTCTTGCCTATGATTAAGTAGTCTGCTACCCTTAATCTCAAGGGCAGGAAAAATCTCTAGACATGAGCAAAATACAGACAACTTTCTGCCAAAACACACATACATCATCTAGAGTCTCCCTTATAGCTTATCCACACTTATAGGCTATCCACATTTATAGGGCAAGCAGCACTCACAGCCAGAGTTGAGCACCCTTAATTATACTCAGAATTATGATTAAACCAACCAATGAACTGATTTAATAATCACACATCCTTGGAATCAGAATGACATCCTTAATCACAGTATTGCATTCTTGATGCAACCACTTCTGAAAAGCCACACCTATGGCTACATGAGGCTTTGGGAGCACATTTAGACACAAATCACAACATTACCTATGCTTTAATCCTTAGGCACATTACATTGCTGTGGGGTACACTTCATAGGAGTTTTGAAGAAAGAAGAGAGAGATTCTGAGAGATGAGAGTGAGAGAGAGAGTAAGAGAGCAATTTTCTGTAACAGCTATATTTAAGAAAGAAGATCCAACTGAAGCCAAGACTTCAGTGACTCAGTTCATAGTAACCAATAAAAGGAAGAAGATATTAGTGCAAGATTTAAAGGAGACTGATATACAGGACAATATTCAGAGAAGCTTGTGTAAATTTCAGCAGCTATGTCAGTCGGGTTTCTATTGCTAAGACAAACACTTGTTATATAGAATTTAACAGGATGATAGGTTTATTTTGGCTCATTAGACCACAGGTTTCAGTTCATATTTATGGTTCCACTGTTTGCGTCCATGATAAAGTACAGCATCATGGTAAAAAATGCATAGTGTGGTAGAGCTAGTTATGTGGCTTCAGCCACGAAGCAAGGAGGAAGAGAGAATCAGAGAGAAAGAAGCCAGAAAAAATATACGGTCCTCAAGATCATACTTGCATAACGTACTCAATTAAACACTTCTCATCTTCTAAATTTCCATCAAAACCCAAAAATATCATCCAACTATGAATCTATCAATGGATGGGACATCAGCTGAAGAGCTCTCAGGACCCAATCATCTCCTAAATTCCCTAAGTCTGAATACATGACTGTCTGGGAGGCATTTTAGAGAACTTTGTGGAGATGGTTAGTGTTTCTATTTTGTTCTCTTTTATCACCTGTGTGCCATTGCTTTTTTAACTGTACAATCCCTAATTTATATTGACCATGGTTATTATTACTTTGTAGACTTTAGTGAATTCAAGATTTAAATGAATTGGTTTGTTGTATAGGTTTCAGAATCACTGGGATGAAAATTAAAGATATAAGCATGGAATTGTCTCATCTTCAGAAAACAAAAAGAAGCCAAGAAAACATGCTTTCTTTCTCTTTACTATCACTTGAAAATGGTATAGCACATAGAAGAACTGGGAGAGAAATGAGCTTGGGTACCAAATGCACTGACCAGAGGTATGTTGTGGATAAATTAGACTAACTCCAATACTGTGGATAGATGGTAATAGAAAGGTAATAGTAAATTCAAGGGGGAAGATGTGGACAAAACAAAGATAAAATAAACATGTGGATAGGAGAACTAAAAAACTGCAAATGTGTTCAAAGATTAAGAATTAAATTCTTCCATTATTCATATCCTAAATTCTAAATTCTTTCACTCTTCTTCCACTCTTTTCTTCTTTCACTCTTGCCCAATATGCACACACACACACACACACACACCCTTGTACAGTGAATACAAAGATTCAGTACTTACTTTACTAATCCAGTTTCATCTAACTTTGAATAGCAGAAAACAGAATTATTGTGACTATTCACAAATGGCTACTGCTTTGGAGAAATTTTTAAGTCCCAAATTAGTGTATAAATGACATTTAGACAGAGTGAAACATAAAAGGCATTTTGAATGTTAGAGCCCAAACTTTTAATACATATTAAACTTTGAAAGCTGCAATTATATGATTGTAATAACCATGTAGTAAATATAGTGTACATCTCAAATATAATAAAAGAAATATTACTCTTGGGAGAGTTTTAGAGCTAAATTTTGTGTTTGCAACAATCACATTTTAAATCTTCAATGGTGACATTAAAATACTCAACATTAGTAAATTAGTAAATTTTTCATACTGCTCAGACACAAAAGTAACAGAAATAGTTCTCTTAGAGCAGAAAGTAAAAAAAAGTTCTATGTTGAATATCTATTTTGATACATGTAAAATTTGATAAATTTAATTAACACCTATATATCTTTAACTATAAAACAGCAAAGAATTAGAAACCACCAAAATATGCATCAGGAGAGATGGAATAAAATGGAACATGGCAAATTCATCACTAATATATGTATATTATGCAACGTGTGTGTGTGTGTGTGTGTGTGTGTGTGTGTGTGTGTGTGTTGAGGGGAGAGAGAGACAGAGGCAGAGAGAGACAGAGACAGAACAGAGATATTCCAATGTTAACTGGTTCATGTATGAATCATAGGAATAATGTGTAGCTATTATAAAATATTTTGCTGTTATTTTATTTTTACTTTGCATATACATTTATAAATGTGACAAATTCTTTACAAAAACATATAAGCAAATATAGCATAAATTAGTTATAATCACTATTATATTCAGGATTCAAAAACATTTTATGGAAAATAATAGCTGCTAATTTACTAATCCATATATTTAGAAAGCGTTGAAGCAATAATTGAGATGAACTAATTCTCTCATTAGTTCATTTATTCACTCACGCCAACCCACCTTTACTTAATACTCACTCCACGGTAATCGGTACTAATCCTCATTGCTGAACAGGTATATCTGCTTTGAAGAAACAGCAAATGCCTTGATATCTGAAAATGTTAAAAGAAAGAACATATTTATTTAGACCTATTAGCTATGAAGAATTGTAATAATGCTAATAATGCAAACTAAATTATCTACTGTCAAGGTTGGTGTAATTCTCCAGATGGCAATACAATGTAACAACTATACAATTCCCAGTAGTAGTCCAATCTGTGCCAAGAACAGAGGAAAGGATCGCTGTGCATACAGGTTTGTCTTCTTTCTCTCTTCCTTTCTTGCAGACAGCTCTTGAATTTCTTGCTCCCAGAAGTCAAATAAAGAATCTGAGGCAATTCTCTGCCCCTAGCATACTCTAACAATTTATATATTAGTGATATATTCTGGTTCAGGGTTTCAAAGCCAGAGAGTATCTATGAAGAAATACATAAAAGATAGACTATGATTGTATTTTGCATGTTTATTAAAAAAAGAGTAGGTCTGAAGCAGCAGCAGGAGCCAGCAGTTGGGCTCTGGAGAGCTCCACCAACAGAAGACCAGTCCCAGCCCCCACATCCAGAGGCCAAGAGCAGCTCCATGCCAGCACATTTCTGGGATGTAACATCACAAACTATACAGCATACTTCAAGCCAAAACTGATAAGAAGAGACAAAGATGATCTTTACACACGAGTAAAGGGAAGAATTCAACAGGAAACGGAAGTCTCCTAGAAAGCAGCATCTCGGCCTGTCTCTGTGGGACCCGAAACTCTCAGACCCGTAGAGGGGCCTGGGCTGTTTGGATCGAAAGTCTGCACAGACCTGCATCTCGGCATGACTGTTTGGGACTGGTAGGCCCGCCGTTCATCCGCAGGGAACTGCCTGTAGACTGGCATCTGGGCCAGGTCTGTTTGGGCACATAGCCCCGCACTTCACCCCCAGAGAGTCTCCCAGAAAGCAGCATCGCAGACTGACTCTTTGGGACCCGAAACTGTCGGACCCGCAGAGTGTCCCAGGCTGTTTGGATTGGGAATATTGTGGAGACTGGCATCTTCGCCAGATCTCTTTGGGACCGGGAACTTTTCAGAAACCAACATTCTGGCCTGACTCTTTGGGACCTCTGGGCACTGCACTCGCAGGGAGCCTCCTGGAGAACTGCCTGGGACAAAGCATGGTGGCCTGGCCTGCCTGAGATTCCACAGGCTCAGAGGTGGCCACACCCAGCATTAGCCTTACAACTTAGGGAGCCAGGAGCCCACAGAGGGGAGTTAGGACCCTGTGAGGAAGCCAAGAGCCTGTGGGGGAGCCACTGCCCATCCAGGAACTGAGGGTGTAATGGGTGATTTGCCACATAAGCACAGAAAGCTTTGGAATGCCGCTCAAAGTAAGGAAATATAGAAAAATGACAAAAGGAAAGACCAAAAGGCAGGCTCAAAGCCCTAGCCCTCCCCAAGAAAGCTTAGAAGCTGTGTACATAGAAGAAAAAAGAAGCCATACACCTGAAATGTCTGAAATGATATCAAATGAAATAAATATGCAAATAGGGAAAGCTATGGAGAAATTCAAAGTAGAAATACTTGCCCAGATAAAAGAAGAATTGATAAAAACAGTGAAAGAAATAGTGAAGGCATCTAGTGAAAACACAGCTAAAAAATTAGAGGAACAAAGCAAACAGATAGAATCCGTCAAAGAACAATATAAGAAAGAAACAGAATGCATAAAGCAGATTCAAAGAGATATACAGGAAATGAAAAATTCTATTGAAAGCTGTAAAAACCGCCTCAATGAAAGTGAAGACAGAATTTCAGACCACGAAGATAAGATTGCAGCCAGTGAGCAGGAAAGACAAGATCTTTTAAAAATAAGAAAGAATCAGGAAATAACAATTCAACATCTGCAAGATGATGCAAAGAAAAGTAACATAAGATTATTAGGGATAAATGAAAAAGAAGGGGACAGTCCAAATGATATCAAGAGGATATTTACAGAAGTAATAGCTGAAAACTTCCCAAACATGAGAAGAGAAACTGACATCTGGATAAGTGAAGCATATAGACCTCCAAACAGCCATAACCAAAATAAAACTACACCCAGACACATAATAATCACCATGCCAGAAATCCAACATAAGAATAGAATACTAAAAACTGTTAGAGAGAAAAGAGAGATCACCTATAAAGGAAAACCTATCAGAATCATGGCAGACTTCTCAACACAAACAAAGAAATCAAGAAGAGCATGGAGTGAAGTATTTCAGATCCTACAGGAAAACCACTTCCAACCCAGACTGACATACCCTGCAAAACTGTCCTTCAAAATGGATGGAGAAATAAGATACTTCCATGACAAAGAACAGCTGAAGAACTTCATGAACACCAAACCAACCCTACAAAGAATACTGAAAGACATTCTAGATACACACGGGAGAAAACCACCAAGCAAGGCAGACAGTTAAACAGAATG
>PVJX010043569.1:0-13597 GCA_004027295.1 Dolichotis patagonum
GGGAAATCCCATGGGTGTCCGAGGTCCACTCACCAATGACTGTAGGTTCCAAGTCTACAAACACTGCTCTGGGCACATGTTTGCCAGCACCAGTCTCGCTGAAGAAGGTGTTGAAGGAGTCATCTCCTCCCCCAATGGTCTTGTCACTTGGCATCTGGCCATCGGGCTGGATGCCATGTTCCAGGCAGTAGAGCTCCCAACAGGCATTGCCAATCTGGACACCAGCCTGGCCAACGTGGATGGAGATGCACTCACGCTGTGAGAAGGAAGGAAAAGAAAACTCTGGAACTAAATTCTAAGGTAATCCATGTGTAGCAAAAATCAAAAAAGTCATGGAATCTTAAGCTTAAAAAAAGAAAATTTAAAATAATATATTTAAAACGTGCTATCCTTTGGTCCAAGGGAATGGCTGGTTTTTTCCCCCACCTCCACACTAAGAAGGCTTGTTGAGACCTAGAGAACTGCTTAGTCACAGCTTCCTCCTTTGGAGAACGCCATCTGTCCACCCACTGGTCAGGCCTCACAATCCCACTTTAGCTTAGGCGGCCTGATTTCCGGATAGAGCTTGGCACAGGAGCCACGTGGCTGGGCAGTGCAGAAAAAAATGTCTGCTGGAGACTAGGGCGGGGCTCTGCGGCACAGGATGAATGAGCTACTCTGGGTTAGCATGTCATCTCTGCAGACCTGTTGGCAGCTGTCCACCCTCACCTTCCCACAGCCAGCACCTCCGCATCAGTCAGGATGTTAACAGGGCATTATCGGCAACCCAGACCTGGAGCAAGATCAGATTTTCAATCCCTCCAAATTCTTTCAAGGGCATCATCTACTCCCTCACGAATTTCTATCATTGCGAGAGGAAAATGGCCGCCAAGGGTTGCTGGCAGTTTTTCTACATGCTGCTGTGTAGTTAGAGCTACACTTTTTGGGGGTTTTTTTGGTCTTTTTGAGACAGGGTCTCGCAATGCAGTTCAGGCTGGCCTTGAGCTCATTTTAAAGCCCAGGCTGGTCTTTACCTTGCTACGATTATCCAGCTTCTGCCTCAATGCTGGGATTACAGGTGTGCGCCACTGCGCTCGAAAAGAGTTACACTGTCAAAAGTGCTCTTTACCATATTTTTATTGTTTTCATTGAAAATAAAAAACTACAAATTCGGACTAACAGACACACCCTGACAGCGCAGATGCGCAATGCTGCAGCGCGCACGCGCACACTGCCCGAGCACTTTCCCGCCGCCATGAGGCGGGAAGGTAACGGTCGCGCGTGCGCTTTTGTCTCCCGCTCATTCCCGCCCCCGCCTTTCGCGTCGAGGAGGAAGTGAGGGCGGGGAGTCTGAGTGAGCGCGCCTGCTCGAGGTGGGGAACGTATGGGGGAAGGGCACACGTAGGAAGACTGCGGGGTTTTGCAGCCCCGTGCCCAGCCATCGGTACGAGAGTAACCTCAGCTCCCCCTTTAGCCTGGCATCCTCCAAAACCTGTCTCACCCATTGCCGCCCTCGCCTCTCTAAAAGGAAGGCGTTTGTCCCAACTCGCTCTAACTCAAGGTCCTTAGCGCCTCTCCCGATCGTTTTTCCTATTTTCCGAGACACCGCCTGGCGCAGCGCGCGGCTCACTCACCATGATGGCTACAGGTCAAGGGGCGAAGGCGACGGGAGCAGAAGCAGACAGCGGGTCCCGGTTACCGTCCTCGACAAGCTAAGAGTCGAGGTAAGTAACGCACTGGGGCGAGGGCGGCGCTGGAGCCTCTTAAGTAGAGGCCGGGGAGGGGCGGGCGGACTCCGCCCCCGGCCCTGCGTGTCCACTGGGCGCCGGGCCTGGCCGCCGCAAAGGCGGGCTCGGCGCCCGGGCCTCTCCCTGCGCGCGACCTGAGGGGCGGGAGTCGGGGGCGCCGCGCCTGCGGGCCGCGCGCCAGTGCTGCAGACTGCGGCGCGGCTGCGGGCGCGGCTGCGGGCGCGGGCGCGGGTGTGGTCCTCAAGAAACCGACCTAGGCGTGGGGGCGAGCCTGCTTTAATGTAGAGGAACTCTAAGGCTCAGGAGGTCCATCCAGTTTTAAAGTTGAATCACCCTAAAATGCAGAAACTGCTGGGCCGAGGAGCTCTGCTGATTATTTTCCTGTTACCATTAGTGAGTTCGTCCTGTTTCTTTTCCCACTTCCTTTGAAAAGGTATTTTGCATCTGCTTGATAACGTGGAGGATGTGAGCTTTAAAAACCCGAGTAGGTTTATCTCAAAACCAAAGGCACCTTAGGCTGATGATGCTCGCTCGAGTCCTTGGAGGAGCGGCCCTCGGTGTGAAGCTGGGGCTGGGGCTGGGGCTAAGGCAGAGCAGGCCTCGCGTTGAGACTTGGCCGCCAATTTACGGAGCAGCCTGGCAAGCCTTTTCGAAAAGGAGATTTACTTAAAAACATCCTGTGGTAGCTGAAGTGATGAAACTCGAGGATAGAGGAAATAAATTGTTTCACACTGAAGAATATTAGGAAGTAGGTTTTGTGGTTGTATGTGCTACAGTTTTCTAAATAAGACTGGCATTTTGTCAAGAGATAGTTGGTTAGTGAGGAGGCCCAGTTTACAGTGAATAGACCTGCCTGCTGCCCCCCATCGGCTCCAGGACCGTAAACGACATTGCTAAAATTCATAAGGCGGTAGGACTGAAGTGTAGCTTTATAACTGTTCTGCAGAGGATTGTTGTGAGTTTGAGGCCAGCCTGAACTGCATAGCAAGCTCTTGTCTCAAAAAACCCCCACAAGAACAAAAACAGAAATCAAAACAAAACGAAAGAACACTTGTTCACAGAAACCTATTTCTGTTGCTATTCAAAATGTCTACCCGGTGATGGTATAAGAAAAGGGAAATGTGACAGTAAAAATGATTGCTGATATTTAGGTACTACTTTATTCACATTTGACATAGCTTTCACCTGCTGTTTCACACAACAAATTTATACTTATTAATATATGTGTATATTTTCTAATCAGATAAGTAGATAGATGGATACGTGTAATCTTTAGTCATCTCAATCTGGTATGTAAAGGAGGAAGTTATTTATATCTGATAAGTAAATCATTTTCCAGTCCTTTCAAAGGATTTTGACTCAAAATCCAAATTGTTTATATTTTCCAAACTGGGTTAGAGGATGAGGAACATATATGAATATTGTTCTCACTTATTCGATTTCCACGTAAGTGTTCTTAAAAGGAGACCAAAAACAATTAGCTCCCTCTAACTGGAAGAATGAATGTTAGGGGACCATCCTGCTAAATTCCCTTTTGTGGTCTGCTCTGGAGAAAAAGCCAATTGAAAGCAGACACCTCCCTCTTGGCTCTGCAGAATATCAGAGTTTTCACTGCAGGGATTTGCTCCTAGATATCCTCAGATACTTTCCTGAAACCATTAGCTTTGCTAGTTGTTATCATTGTATTTACTTATGAATAAGGAAGTATTTGAGGTTGTGTGCTTGTGTGAATTTATGTTTTTATTTTTTAGGTCCCTGAGGATATTTCAGGTTTTACAGAATAATAGAATGAAAGGATCTTTAAATAATTTAGTTTGATATCTTTATGCCAGAAAGATATCAAATTCTGATTATTTTTCTTCATCATCTGACAGACTGACATTTTTTAGCTCCTACTAAAATCTACATAGTTCTATTTGTTTATATTATATGTGCATAAACATAAAACACTAAATAGGTATCTATATCTATAACATAAACACATTTCCAGTGATATTACATTTTCATTGATTACATAGGCTTTTCTTCTGTTAGATTTTTTTCAGGGCCTGTATTAGGTTTTTTTGGCACAGTTGGGAGACACAGATACAGATAAAAAGCCTTTATTGCCCGCATGAGAAGGCTGCTGCAGATTGTGAGGACCCTCAAAAGAGACAAAGCCAGGAAGTCACTTTTATAGAATTGGGATAGGTGAAGACTACATGAGTGGACAGTGTTGGGAGGGAATTAGAGGACCTTTGGCATGCTGAAAGGGAGGCAGAAAGTTTGTTGTTTTGGGACCAGAAGATGAACACGGAAGTTAGTGTAGGAGAGATATGCTGTTGTTTTAGGAAGGTGCCACCATGTTAGGCAGTTGCTATACTGAGCCTGGCAGAGTAACAGAGCCCATCACCTGTATTTTGTTATGTACTTTGGTGTACTAGGAAACCCTGTGTTGGAATTTGAGCAACTATCTTCTTTGCTAACTAATATCATGTCATATGCTACTGTTGTTTGCATCTGTTCTGTGCTATCAGTAATGGTTTTTGATAGTTCCATTTGGGGTTTGGATGTGAAAGTTCACAAAATATTTTGTTCATTTGACCAGCTCTACAAAGACAAATGTAACAATTGTCAGCACTTTAGGAAGCTGTCTTGGTTACTTTTTCTCACTGCTGAGGCAAAATACCCAAGAACCAGAATTAAGGAAGGAAAAGTTTTTTAGCTCACAATTTGTTGAGGTTTTAATCCATATTTGGCTGACTTTCAAGGAAAAGTGGCATGTGGCAGAGGGCAACAGTTCATGGCGGCTGGAAGACAGCAAAATCAACTTTCTGTCCCTTATATTGTATGTAGGCTACATCCACCCTAGGGTAGGTATAACATGCACACCGATAATCCTAGCATTGGACCA
This sequence comes from Dolichotis patagonum, assembly GCA_004027295.1. Lineage (NCBI taxonomy): Eukaryota > Metazoa > Chordata > Mammalia > Rodentia > Caviidae > Dolichotis > Dolichotis patagonum. Next base: position 4,621 of record PVJX010043569.1, read on the forward strand.
TGAATTAATCACAAATTCTCCCCTCCGCTCCTTTTTTTGGTCTTTTGAGACAGGGTCTCACTGTGTATAGTTCAGGCTGGCCTTTAGCTCACTTTGTAGCCCAGGCTGGTCTTGAACTTGCCACAGTCCTCCTGACTCAGCCTCCGAAGTGCTGGGATTACAGGTATGTGCCTACATGCCCGGCATATTAATCACAAATTCTAGAAACCTATCCCTATTACTACATGAGGCTTTGGGAGAGCATCCAGACTCAAACCATAACAGAAGCTGAGCCAGGAGAATCACAAGTTTGAGCACAGCCTGGGCAATTTAGTGACTTGGTGAGATCCAGTCTCAAAAAAAAAATAAAGATTTGAAGCCATAGTTCAGTGTGAAGGCCCTGGGATCAGTCCTCAGGTTCTGAATAATGGTTGGAGATGTGACTCAGTACAAAGGTGCTAAGTTCAATCCCCAGTACCACAAAAACCAAACCAAAAAAAAAAAAAAAAATCACAACAAAGCACACAAAAAACTTACCAATCACTGACTATAAATAATTTATTCTTTATTCTTTTTTTTTGAGTAAAGAGTTATAATCATGACATTTTACTTTGTAAATTTTTTTATTATTTTTATTTTAAAGAGGGTAAAACAAAACAAAGCAGATCGGAAGAAAACAATGTAAGTAACACAGATTTCAAAGCAAGACAAAAGGAAATATACAGTGGCTACCATAATGTCTCTTGTTTTCTTCTAAATAGTTGTCTATACTTTTTTTTTTTTAATTTAAAATTTTTGTTTTTGGTACTGGGGATTGAACCCAAGGCCTTCCCACTGAGCTACAGCCCTAAAAATTTATTTTTTGTTTTGAGACAAGATATTGCTAGGTCGCCAAGTTATTTGGACTAGGCTGGAGTTTGTAATCTTTCTGCTTCAGCCTTCTGGAGTGCATTACTGTGTCCCATTTAGCCTTTATTCTTATTTATACTAGTTTTATAGTGTTATAAATTTGTATATGCCATTTTGTATTCTGCTTTTTCCAGAGATAAAGAGGTAAAGAGAAAGAAATTCACAGTTTTGTATTCATTTTTTTTAAGAAAGGGAGGCATGGTGGTGCATGCCTGTAATTCCAGCTTTTGGGAGACTAACTCAGAAGGATTGCTGTGACTTAAAAGCCAGCGTGGACTTCATAGTGAGTTCAAAACCAGCCTGGGCTACGTAGCAAGATACTGTTTCAAAGAAAACAAAGCATGGGGCTGGGGATCTAGCTCAGCGGCATAAGTGCCTGCCTTGCAAGCACACAGTTGTGGGTTTGATCCCCGTTACAAAAAAAAAAAAAAAAGCAAAGCCAAACAAAATGCGGGGATTTTACTATGTATTTCAGATCATCCCCTAACTCACTACAAAGCCCAGACTGGCCTTAAATTCTCAGTAATCCTCCTGTCTCAGCCTCCCAAATGCTGGGATTATATGTGTGTGCCACCATGCCTGGCAGAAATTTAATTTTGATAGCACTTAGAACTGGATTCTAACTTGGTGACTAATAATACGACTTTAGACCCTTAATTCACTTTTTTGTGTTTTGAGACTGTGTAGCCCAGGTTGGCTTCAAACTCATGCTCTTCCTTTCTCACTTTCCTGTAGTGTTGGAATTACAGGTCCATGGCACCACATATGGCTTCAATGAACTTTTATTTTTATCTTTTTGTTTGTTTTTGTTTTTTTATCGGTACCAGGGATCGAACTCACGACTGCCTGCTTGCAAGGCAGGCGCTTATGCCGCTGAGCTAAATCCCCAGCCCCTAAAATGAACTTTCTTTGAACTTTATTTATGAATGAGAATCATTACAGTAAGTCCCCCACTTACAAACACTCAAGTTGCAAATTTTCATTGACACTAATGAACCTCACCTTACAAACATTTGCAGATGTGAACAAATCACAGAAGTAGCTCATGGGTCTGGTGGACATTGTCACAGTTGTGCTGCTGTGTGCTTAAGTACAATGCTCAATCAGAGCCCAAGGATGTTGAGAAGCAAGAAGAGTAGTGGTGATGTGGATGGAAATACTACGGAGTGCAAAACAATAAACATGGAAGCAAAAGTGAAAATAGTTGAAGAATTGGACTGAGGTGAAAAGATGGTATAGATGTCACATGCTCTTATAATGTGAATCATTCAACTGTTAGCACAATCCTAAAGAATAAGGACAAGGGCTGGGGATAATGCTCTGGCATAGTGCCTGCTTGGCAAGTGCAAGGTCCTGAGTTTAATTTCTCGTACCAAAAAAAAAAAAAAAAAAAAAAAATCAAGAACAAGGACAAGATCAATGACATGTGAAGTCTGCTATGTGAATGAAGTCAACAATCATATCCATAAATTGTGGTAGAGTGATGGAGGAGATGGAGAAACTGCTCAGTGTGTGGATGCAGAATCAGTATCAGTGTCAAGTTCTACTCAGTTTAGTGCTTATTCAAGAAAATGCTAAAAGCCAGTTGGAGGATTTGAGGAAAAATCCAGGGTGAGCAGAGTACATCTTTTACCACCAGGCATGGGTGGTTTAATAGAGTCAAGGCTGGAGCTAACTCCGGTGCATATGAGTAGAGAGGCTCTGAGTGGAGATACCATAGCTGCCCAAAAATTTCCAGCAACACTTAGAGAAATTACTGATGAAGTGCTTATTTACCCCAGTAGGTTTTTACTGTTTGAGCTTAATAATGAGAACCTGATAGAATTAGAAGCCTGGCAAAAAGAAGAAGGAAAATGTAACTGAAGAATCAAAGATTCACAGCACAGAAAATGGCAAGAAGATTTTGTTTACTTAAAAGGTCATTGTTAGGGCTCCTGCCCACCCTGTTGCTAAAGCCCTGAAGCAAGGCCAGCAGATCGCTGTAGCTGCTGGTTTCAAAAAGGAGCCTAAAGAGAATTCTTTCTGTGGTCTGTTGGCCATTTTAGAACTTTGGAAATGGAATGGTCAATTCATCAGAAAGAAATAGCAGGTGAGTTTGGCGGACTTTAGGGGGCCTGCAGGGGAGAGACCCTGGCGCCTCGGGACCTGCATGGTGCGGTTGACTCAGGGTGCCAGGAGAATAAGGAGCTCTTCCCCTCTCTGGGGGGCGGCTGAAAGTGTGGCAGACTTTCGGCAGCCCAAAGGAGAGAGATCCTGGCGCATCAGGACCTGCACCATGCAGTTGACTCAGGGTGCCAGGAGAACAAGGAACTCCTCCTCTCTCTGGGGGCAGCTTAGAGTGTGGCAGACTTTTGGCGGCCTGAAGGAGAGAGACCCTGGCGCGTCGGGACCTGCACTGTGCGGTTGACTCGGGGTGCCAAGAGAACAAGGTGCAGGTGCAAGGTGCAGACAGTCTGACTAGTTTAAGGAAACTGACTAAAGCTCTGCCCAGTCTATGAATGAGAAAGCACCACTTGCTACTGGAGAGGAAGAGGATGATGAAGTTTCAGATCTTGTGGAGAATTTGATAAGGCTTCTGTCTTAGTGACTTTCTTGGTGCTGGGACAAAGTACCCAACACCCACAAGTTAAAGAAGGAGAGGTTTATTTAGCTCACAGTTTGTAGGGTCTTCTGCCCATTGTCAGTTGGCTCCAAGGCATGGCAGAGGAAGGTGGCAGAGGAGAAACATCCATAGTACGGTAGGCAGGAGGCAGCAAACAGTGAGCTTCCTTTTCCCTTTTATTCCATTCAGGCTACAAGCTTATTGGTTGGTGTCACCCTCACCCAGGGTGGGCCTTCCTATTATACACACTGAGAACTATGCTAAACTAGTCAATGGACTAATTTAGTTATTATATACCCTTAATCCATATCCACACAGTCCACATGCATGATGGTGAACCTTTTAGAGCTTTCAGTAATGTATGCTCTAGGTTTGCTACCATTGCCCTACATCCAGCCACTTCTGAAAAGCCCCTACCTATCAGCACATGCGGCTTTGAGGGGCACATCTAGATACAAGCCATGACAGCTTCTAAGAATAAGGCAAACTGAATCGAGTAAACATTGAAGATAAAATTTGGAAGAAGTTACTGAGAGCTGCTCTTTTGTATTATGACTGATTTTTAAAATTCTTTCATTTATTGGTCTAATAAAATCCAGACCTCTAATAATTTTAAGCCCAAGCTCTTTGGACACTAGCCTGAAGCTGTTTTCAGTTATTTTCTCTTTTTTTTTTTTTTTTTTTTGAGTCAAAGTCTCATTATGTAGTACAGGTTGGCCTTTAACTCATTTATGTAGCCCAGGTTGGCCTTGCACTCACAGTGATCCTCTTGCCACAGCCTCTTAAGTGCTGGGATTACAGGCATGCACTACTCTGCCTGGCAAGTTGTTGTTGTTGTTTTGTTTTTGTTTGTTTTTTTAGACAGCCTTGCTATGCAGTCCAGGCTGGCCTTGAACTCACTGTGGAACCCAGGCTGGCATTGGGCTCCCAATGATCCTCTTGCTTTAGCCTTCCAAGGGCTGGTGTTATAGGTGTGTGCTAGCACATCAGTTTTTGCTTATATACAATTTATTCTTTGTAGCCAAGAAGATTGGGAATAAAATTTGAAACAAAAAAGAAGTTCTTTGCCTAATTAAAAAACTTTGCTTTTTTTTTTTAAACCTATTCTTAATTTTTCATTGCCCATGAACCCCAGGAAACTACTGTTTACTATCTCCATTATCTTGCAGAATGTCACATAATTGGAATTATAAGATAGATTGCTTTTTAAAACTGGCTTCTTTCATTTGGTAATATGAATTTAAGACACATTCTGTTTTTGTGGCTTGATGACTTATTCCTTTTTATTATTAAATAATATCCCATTTTATCCATTTACTTATCAAAAAACAGTGATTTCTTCTGTTTTTGGCTGTTATGAATAAGGCTGCTATAAACATTTGTATGAATGGGCTAGGAGTATAAACTCAGTGATAGAATGTGTGCCTAGCATGTACAAGGCCCTAGGTTTTTCCCCAGCACCAGGGGGAAAAAAGTCATTTGCTTGCAGGATTTTACATGAAATCTGTTTTTAATTTCATTCATTATAGAAAGTTAAATAGTGACCCCTTTCCCAAGGATATATATGCTGAGAACCTCAGAATATGACCTCATAGCCAGGTGTGGTGGCTCACATCTCGAATCCATATGCTCGGAAGGCTAAGGGCAGGAAGATCATTGCAAATTGGAGACCCGCCTGGGCTACAAGGTGAGCTCAAGGCCAGCCTGAACTGCATTGTGAGACCCTGTTTTAAAACACACACACTCACACACACACACACACACACACGACCTCATTTGGAATAAGGGACTTCATGCATGAAATAATAGGTAAGACAGGTATGTCCAAATGAGATCTTCCTGGAGTAGAATTCACCTAAATCCAATGATGAGTGTTCTCATAACAGACTGAAAAGGAGAAGACATATGGAGTGGAAGGCATGTGCAGACAGTGACAGGGTCTGGAATGATGAGTATACAAGCCAGGAACCCACAAGAATTTCCAATAACCATCAGAAACTAGGAGAAATATGGAGAACAAATTTTCCCTCAGAGCTTCCAGGACAAATTAGCCCTGGTAATAACTCGGCTTTAGATTTCTGGCCTTTAGAACTGTGAGAACAAATTTCTGTTGTTTTGAGCCACCAAGTGTGGTAATTTGTCATGGCAGTCCTAGAAAAGGAATATAATCATTTTATTTTTCATCTTTTATTGTTTCCCTTTTTTTTTCTTCATTTTGTTGTTATTTTTGTTTTTGAGACAGTGGAAGTCTTAGTTACTTTTCTCTTGTTGCTGAGACAAAATATCTGACACACAAAATTAAGGAAGGAAAGGTTTATTTAGCTCACAGTTTTTAGAGGTTTCAGCCCATAGTCAGCTGGCTCCAAGGCCGATGGCATGGCACAGGGGCAATATTTCAACATGACAGATGACAGCAAAAGGAGTAAGAGCAAAAGAGGGAGGAGAAACCTGTTTTCCTCCCTTGTATTGTAAGCAGGCTACGCACTCCCCCACCCCAACCCCTACACACCCTGCCTTCCCTGTCAGGTGTGGCAATCATACCATCCCTTGACCTCCTCTTCACAGGATAAGGTTATTTACAGAGCAAGGAGTCTAGCTCCCTGCTGAGTTGCTTAGTTAAACTTCTAAACTTCTCAAGTTGACACAATGTATCAACCATTACAGTCTCACTTTGAACTTCCTATGTGGCCCATTTTGGCTTTGAACTTGCTGTGATCCTCCTGCCTCAGCTTCCTGGCATGAGCTACCATTCCTGGGTTGTTTTTTATTTGTTATAGATATTTCTAAGCTTGTTTCTTATTTCTTGGCACATAATGTGAAGAGTTATTTTATATTCTAGATCTAATAATTCCAACATTTCAAAGCCTTTGCTGGCCTGTTTCTATTGTAGATTGACTGGGAGTGGTTGATATTCAAGATATCTTACCTCTGTGCATAATTGTTTTTCACTATAAATGCTCATGTTCTGGGCCCAGGGATATAGCTCAGAGGCACAGCATGTATCTGGTAGATGTGGGGTCATGAGTTTGATCTCTAGCATCAAAAACAAAAAGTTCATTTTCCTTGGGAAATTTTTTTGCGGAAATTCTTTGATGACTGAAATAAGGATTTGCTTTTTCTACACTTGATCTTAGCCAAAAGGCCAAGAAGCGATAGGATTTGCTTTTTCTTCTGCCAGATATTTGACAGTACTACCACTCTAAGATCACTTTATTTTATTCTATTTTATTTTAGTTAATTAAATAATTAATTTGCAGTGCTAAAAGAGCAAATCTATGCTGAACGACATCCTCAGCCCTTAGGATCACTTTTTGTTTGTTTGTTTTTGTTTTTTCAGGTCAGAGGTCTCATTATGTAGTTCAGGTTGGCCCAGAACCCATAGAAACCCTCCTGCCTCTGCCTCCCAAATCCTAGAATTACAGGTATATACCAGTACACCTGGCCCTAGGGTCATTTTAAACTAAACTCAGTACTTTAGAAACAGCCAAGTTGTATGAATTAGTGTTGCAAATCCTTATAAGTCCACTTGTTTTGACCATTTCTGTGTTTTTTTTTTTCTGTTGTGCATCAAACTAATTTTTGTTGCAGTCCCCTCGAAGACAAGTTTAGGATAGATTTACTTCTGGCTCACTGTTACACTGAAAGTTTAACTCTTTGGAGTCTCAACTTTTTGAGGGGGTAAGTCTTGTATATTTCTTATCTTGGATAGACCCTGGACTTTACACACTATTTTCGTGCCTACACAACTACAATTGAAAATGACATTATCAACTCCACTTCCTTCTGATGTAAAAATTTGTCCCTATCCTGTCAGTTTTTGATGCTTTTAAGAAAATGATTTTGGGGAAGACAAGATGGCGGACTGGTAGGTAGCAGGAGAGAGACCCTCTCTGAGAGAGACAGCTCAAATGCCAGAATAAAACACCCTGGAGAGACCCAAACAGAGAGAGATGAACTCTCACAACCCACGAAGAAACTAAAGTTCAAAAAACCACTCAAATATGAGGTCCTGGGGCTACTATTAGTGAAGATAAGATCAGTGAGCACGGCGCCCTCCTGGAGCCGCCTGAATTCCTGCCCGACCTGAACAAGCAATCCGCGCCGAAGCGACTGGCTTGAGCCGCCAGAGTGCGGAGCTGAACAGCCCTGCGTGCAGCTTGCCCGGACTGGCCCTACACTCGACCCACTCAGAGGCACCGTGAATTCCCACCGCAGCCGTGCTGAAGTCAGAGGTCGAGGAGCACAGCAGTTCTCGGGGATGCGGTGAGTGATGGGAATAAGACCCTCCCACAGGAAAGGGGAAACCGACTGGATGACATGTTGGATTTGGGCAGGACAGCCATAAGTCCATAAGGAAGTGGCTTCAGCTAGTTGCTCCCCTCGCCGAGCGGATTGGTGGAATCTGCTTGGACTAGGCCTCGCCCCTGAGATCAGCGCACACTGATGCAGTGAAAGCCTGCAAAGGTTGACTGGCCCAGAAGGGAGGAGCTAGCACACACTGCCCGTGGGTGAACTCTAATCTCTGATAACCTATTGAAGAGGGCTAAAGCTCCTAGCCTGCGCCCTCTAGAGGAGCCTTAACCAACAAGAAAAGGGTCTGGGCATTACACTGTACACTTGTATGGAAGGAACCAAAAACATGACGAAAGGGAGAAATAAGAAAACACTCCCAGCCCCCAACCTTGGGAACATTGATCCAGGAGAGGCAAATACAAAAGAGATTGAGGGCAGCAAAAATGCAACATCAAACACAGCGTTAGCGGACATAAAGAGATATCTTCAGGACCTCGTAAGCGGGACCAAAACTGAAATATTAATTCAAATTAAACAAGAGATAAGTAGATTAATAAAAGAAGGGCTGGGCACCTCTAAAGAAGACACAGACAGAAGAATGGAGGAACACAAATGGAGAGAAAAATTTAATGAAGAATTCAGGAAAAACATAGAATTCATGAAGCAGATTCAAAGAGATTATCAGGAAACTAAAGACTCCATAGAAACCTGGCAAAACTGCTTGAAAGAAACCAAAGATAGACTATTAAAAATTGAACACAGGCTTGCAATGTGGGGTCATGAAAGGTCATAAAAATAACAAGGGAGCAGGCAGTAAAGATACGAAGACTGGAAGATGACAAGAGGATCTATAACTTAAGAATAAAGTATGTGAATGAAGAAGCAGGAATCAAATCAGAGGAATTACAAAGGCTATTCACAGCAATTATTAAAGAAAATTTCCCAAGCATAGAAAAAAGAAATGATATGCAGAGGTATGAAACATACAGAACTCTAGCCACCTACAACCCAAACAGAGCTACACCCAGACACATAATAATCAAGATCCCAGAAATTCAATATAAGAACAGAATATTAAAAGCCATCAGAGAAAAGAAACAGATCACCTATAAAGGAAAACCCATCAAAATCATGGCAGACTTCTCGACACAGACCATCAGGTCAAGAAGAGCTTGGAGTAAAGTAATTCAAGCG
>PVJX010043570.1:0-13603 GCA_004027295.1 Dolichotis patagonum
GGAAGTGCACTTGCTTCTTGTTTCCCTGTCCTGTTGTGGCCGTGGCTTGCCAGACCACAGTGACTTACCTGAGTAGAAGGTAGGTTACTGGTTGTTTTGGCGCCTAAGTTAAAATATTGCACAGATCTCAGGAAACGCTCTTGCTTCTTGTTTCTCCTCCCGGGGTGGCCGTGGTTTGCCAGACCACAGTCACTTATCAGGGCGGAAGGCTGGTTACTGATTGACTTGGACCCTGAATTTTCAACATGGCAAGGATCTCAGGAAACTCTCCTGATTCTTGTTTCCGTGTCCTGGGGTGGCAGCAGCTTGCCAGACCACACTCACTTACTAGGGTGTAAGGCAGGTTACTGGTTGGCTTGGCGCCCTAAGTTCAAACATGGTGTGGATCTCAGGAACCGCACTTGCTTCTTGTTTCCGCACACTTGGGTGGCGGCGGATTGCCGGGCCACCGACACTTACCAGGGCAGAAGACAGGTTACTGGTAGTTTTGGCGCCCTAATTTCCAACACCGGGTGGATCTCAGGAAATGCTCTTGCTTCTTCTTTCCCCGCCCTGCTGTGTCCATGCCTTGCCAGACCACAATCACTTACCAGGGCAAAAGGCAGGTTATTCATTGGCTTCGGGCCCTAAGTTTCAACATGGTGAGGATCTCATTAAATGCTCTTGCTTCTTGTTTCCCGGCCATGGGGTAGCAGCGGCTTGGCAGACCACTGTCACTTATCAGGGCGCAAGGCAGGTTACTGGTTGGCTTGGTGCTGTAACTCAACCATTGCTCGGATCTCAGGAAAAGCTCTCGCAACTTGTTTCACAGCCTAGCACTGGACATGGCATGCCATACCACAGTCACTTACCAGGGCACCAGGTAGGCTACTGATTGACTCTGTGCCCTAAGTTCCACCATTGCTCGGATCTCAGGAAACCCTCTTGCTTCTTGTTTCCCAGCCCACGGGTGGCCGCGGCTTGCCAGAACACAGTCACTTACTAGTGTGGTAGGCAGGTTACTGGTTGGCCTGGTGTCCTAATATCAAAGATGGTGCGGATCTCAGGAAATGCTCTTGCTTCTTGTTTCCCCACACTTGGGGTGGCCACGTCTTGCCAGACCACAGTGACTTTCCTGGACAGAAGGCAGGTTACTGATTGGTTTGGTGCCAGAAGATCCACCATGGCTTGGATCTCAGCAAACCCTCTTGCTTCTTGTTTTCCCTCCCGGGGTTGGCCGTGTGTTGTCAGACCACCGTCACTTACCAAGGTGCAAGGCAGGGTACTGATGGGCTCTGCACCTTTAGTTCCACCATGGCTAGGATCTGAGGAAACCCTCTTGCTTCTTGTTTCCCCGCCCTGGGCTGGCTATGGCTTGCTAGACCACAGTTACTTACCAGGGCGCAAGGCAGCTTACTGGTTGACTTCGCGCCCTACGTTCCACCATGGCTCAGATATCAGGAAACGCACTTGATTCTTGTTTCCCTGCCATGGGGTGGCCACGGCTTGCCAAACCATAGTCACTTACCAGGTCGCAAGGCAGGTTACTGGTTGTTTCGGGGCCCTAAGTTTCAACAGCGTGTGGATCTCAGGAAATGCTCTTGCTTCTTCTTTCCCCGCCCAGGTGTGGCCGTAGCTTGCCTGACGACAGTCACTTACCTGGGCAAAAACCAGGTTACTGGTTGGCTTGGCACCATAAATTCCACCATGGCGTGGATCTGAGGAAATGCTCTTGCTTATCATTTCCCCGCCCTAAGGTGGCCGCAGCATGCCAGACCACAGTCAGCTACAAGCGCGGAAACCAGCTTACAGGTTCGCTCGGCACCATAAGTTCCACTATGGCTTGGATCTCGAGAATCGCTCTTTCTTCTTCTTTCCCCTCCCAGGGGTGGCCGTGTATTGCCAGACCACAGTCACTTACCAGGGAAGAAGGCTCTTTACTGATTGGCTTTGAGCCCGAAGTTCCAACATGGCAAAGATCTCAGGAAAGGCTCCTGATCTTCTTTCCCAGCATTGGGAAGGCAGCGGCTTGCCAAAGCACAGTCACTTACCAGGGTGAAAGCCAGGTTACTGGCTGGATTGGTGCCCTAAGTTCAAACATGGCGTCTATCTCAGGAAATGCTCTTGCTTCTTCTTTCCCCCAACTTGGGTTGGCCAAAGCTTTCCAGGCCACTGAAACTTAACAGGGCAGAAGGCAGGTTAGTGGTTGGACTATCAACCTCAGTTCCAACATGGTGCAGATCTCAGGAAATGCTCTTGCTTTATCTTTCTCCGCCCTGCTGTGGCCGTGCCTTGCCAGAACACAGTCACTTACCAGGGCGGAAGGCATGTTACTCGTTGGCTCAGCGCCCTAATTTCAAACATGGCAGAGATCTCCTGAAATGCACTTGCTTCTTGTTTCCGTGCCCTGCAGTGGCCGCAGCTTGCCAGACCACAGTCATTTATGAGCGCGGAAGGCAGGTTACTGCTGGACTCGAGGCCCTAAGTTCCAACGTGGCTCGGATCTCAGGAAATGCTCTTGCTTCTTGTTTCCCTGCCCCGGGGTGGCCGTGGCTTGCCATTTCACAGTCATGTTCCAGGGTTCAAGGCAGGTTACTGGTTGGCTTGGCACCCTCAGTTATACCATGGCTCGGATTTCAGGAAACCCTGTTTCTTCTTTTTTCCCCTCCCTAAGGTGGCCGTGGAGTGCCAGACCACATTCACTTACCAGGGAGCAAGGCAGATTACTGGTTGGCTTGGCGCCCTAAGTTCCACCAGGGCTCGCATATCAGGAAATGCTCTTGATTCTTGTTTCCATGCACCTCGGTGGCCATGGCTTGCCAGACCAGAGTCACCTACCAGGGCGCAAGATAGGTTCCTAGTTGGCTTGGTGCCCTAAGTTCCAACATGTCGCGGATCTGAGGAAATGCTTTTGCTTATTGTTTCCCTGGCATGGGTTGGCTGTGGCAAGCCCGACCACAGTTACTTACCATTGCGGAAGGCAGTTTACTGGTTTGGATCGGCGCCCTCAGTCCAGCATGGCTCGGATCTCAGGAAACGCTCGTTCTTCTTCTTTCCCTGCCCTGCAGTTGCCAAGGCTTGCCAGACCAGAGTCACTTACCAGGGCGGAAAGCAGGTTACTTGTTGGCACAGCGCCATAAGTTCCACCATGGTTTGGATCTCAGGAATCGCTAATGCTTCTTGTTTCCCTACCCTGGGGTGGCTGTGTATTGCCAGAACACAGTCACTTACCAGAGCAGAAGGCAGGTTACTGATTGGCTTGGTGCCTGAAATTACAACATTGGGAGGATCTCAGGAAACGCTCTTGCTTCTTGTTTCCCTGCCCTGGTGTGGCCAAGGCTTGCCAGACCACAGTCAATTACCAGTTCGCAAGGCTGGTTACTGGTTGGCTTGGCGCCCCATGTTCCACCAGGGATCACATCTCAGGAAACCTTCTTACTTCTTGTTTTCCTGCCCTGGGGTGTCCGCGGCTTGCCAGAACACACTTAATTATGAGGTCTGAAGGCAAGTTTCTGGTTGGCACAGCGCCATATGTTCCACCATGGCTTGGATCTCAGGAATCGCTCTTGCTTATTGTTTCCCACCCTGGGGTGGCCGTGCCTTGCCAGACCACAGTCACTTACCAGGGTGAAAGGCAGGTTACTGATTGGCCTGGCACTTGAAGTTCCAACATTGCCAGGCTCCCATTAAATGCTCTTGCTTCTTTATTCCCAGCCGTGGGGTGGCAGCGGCTTGCCAGACCACAGACACTTACCAGGGCGCAAGGAAGGTTACTTGGCTCAGTGCCCTAACTGCACCATGGCTCAGAACTCAGGAAACGCTTTTGCTTCTTGTTTCCCCGCCTAGCACTGGACATGGCATGCCATACCACAGTCACTTACCAGGTCGCAAGCTAGGCTACTGATGGGCTCTGCGCCCTTAGTTCCACCATGGCTAAGATCTCAGGAAACCCTCTTCCTTCTTGTTTCCCCGCCATGTGCTGGCCACTGCTTGCCAGACCACAGTTACTTTCCAGGGCGCAAGTCAGGTTACTGTTTGGCTTGGCGCCCTAAGTTCTACCATGGTGAAGATATCAGGAAACGCACTTGATACTTGTTTCCCTGCTGTGGGTTGGCCACGGCTTGCCAGACAAAAGTCACTTACCAGGTGGCAAGGCAGGTTACTGGTTGTTTCAGCGCCCTAAGTATCAACAGCGTGCGGATCTCAGGAAATGCTCTTGCTTCTTCTTTCCCCACCCTGGTTTGGCCATGGCTTGCCAGACAACAGTAACTTACCAGGGCGGAAACCAGGTTACGGGTTGGTTCGGAGCCATAATATCCACCATGCTTGTATCACAGGAATCGCTCTTGCTTCTTCTTCACTCACCCAGGGGTGGCCGTGTCTTGCCAGACCACAGTCACTTACTGGGCAGAAGGCAGGTTACTGATTGGCTTGGGGCCAGAAGATGCACCATGGCTCAGATCTCAGGAAATGCTCCTGCTTCTTGTTTCCCCACCCAGGGTTGGCCATATCTTGCCAGACCACAGTCACTTACCAGGGCGCAAGGTAGACTACTGATGGGCTCTGCATCCTTAGTTCCACCATGGCTAGGATCTCAGGAAACCCTCTTGCTACTTGTTTCCCCGCCCTGGGCTGGCCACGGCTTGCCAGACCACAGTTACTTACCAGGGCGCAAGGCAGGTTACTGGTTGGCTTTGCCCCCTAAGATCCACCATGTCTCAGATATCAGGAAATGCACTTGATTCTTGTTTCCCTGCCCTGGGGTGGCCACAGCTTGCCAAACCATAGTCACTTACCAGGTCGCAAGGCAGGTTACTGATTGGTTAGGGGCCCTATGTTTCAACAGCGTGTGGATCTCAGGAAATGCCCTTGCTTCTTCTTTCACTGCCCAGGTGCGGCCGTACCTTGCCTGATGACAGTCACTTACCAGGGCAAAGACCAGGTTACTGGTTGGCTTGCCACCATAAATTCCACCATGTCATGGATCTGAGGAAATGCTCTTGTTCATTGTTTCCCTGCCCTAAGGTTGCCTGCAGCATGCCAGACCACAGTCAGCTACAAGCGTGGAAAGCAGCTTACTGGTTTGCTTGGCGCCATAAGTTCCACTATGGCTTGGATCTCAGGAATCGCTCTTGCTTCTTCTTTCTTCTCCCAGGCGTGGCCGTGTATTGCCAGACCACAGTCACTTACCAGGGTAGAATGCTGGTTACTGATTGGCTTTGAGCCCGAAGTTCCAACATGGCAAAGATCTCAGGAAAGGCTCCTGTTCTTTCCCAGCCCTGGGAAGGCAGCGGCTTGCCAAAGCACAGTCACTTACTAGGGTGAAAGCCAGGTTACTGGTTAGCTTGGCACCCTAATTTCAAACATGGCTTGGATCTCACGAAACGCTCTTGCTTCTTCTTTCCCCGAACTTGGGTTGGCCAAAGCTTTCCAGGTCACTGAAACTTAACAAGGCAGAAGGCAGGTTACTGGTTGGATTGTCGGCCTCAGTTCCAACATGGTGCAGATCTCAAGAAATGCTCTTGCTTTATCTTTCTCCGCCCTGCTGTGGCCGTGCCTTGCCAGACCACAGTCACTTACCAGGGCAGAAGGCATGTTACTCGTTGGCTTGGTGCCCTAAGTTACAATATGGCATAGATCTCCTGAAAGGATCTTGCTTCTCGTTTCCCCGCCTTGCGGTGGCCGCAGCTTGCCAAACTACAGTCACTTAGCAGGGTGCAACGTAGGTTCCTGCTTGGCTTGGCATCCTATGTTCCAGCATGTCTCAGATCTCAGGAAACCCTCTTTTTTCTTTTTTCCCTGCATTAAGGTGGCCGCGGAGTGCCTGACCACAGTCACTTTCCAGGGCACAAGGCAGGTTAGAGGTTGGCTTGGTTCCCTAAGTTCCGCCATGGCTCTGATTTCAGGAAACAATTTTGCTTATTGTTTCTCCGCCCCGGGTTGGCCGCGCCATACCAGACCACAGTCACTTACCATTGCGGAAGGCAGGTTACTGGTTGGATGGACGCCCTCAGTCCATCATGGTTAGGATCTCAGGAAATGCTCTTGCTTCTTGTTTCCCCACCCTGTAGTTGCCACTGCTTGCCAGACCACAGTCACTTACCAGGGTGGAAAGCTGGTTACTTATTGGTTGAGCGCCATAAGTCCCACCATGGCTTGGATCTCAGGAATTGCTATTGCTTCTTGTTTCCCCACCCTGGGGTGGCTGTGTCTTGCCAGACCACTATGACTTACCAGGGCAGAAGGCAGGTTACTGATTGGCTTGGCCCCCGAAATTCCAACATGGTGAGGATCTGAGGAAACTCTCTTGCTTCTTGTTTCCCAGCCCACGGGTGGCCGCGGCTTGCCAGAACACAGTCACTTACTAGTGTGGTAGGTAGGTTACTGGTTGGCCTGGCGCCCTAATATCAAACATGGCAAGGATGTCAGGAAATGCTCTTGCTTCTTGTTTCCCCACACTTGGGGTGGCCACGTCTTGCCAGACCACAGTGACTTTCCTGGACAGAAGGCAGGTTACTGATTGGTGTGGTGCTAGAAGATCCACCATGGCTCGGATCTCAGGAAACACTCTTGCTTCTTGTTTCCCCTCCCAGGGTTGGCCGTGTCTTGTCAGACCACAGTCACTTACCAGGGTGCAAGGTAGGCTACTGATTGGCTGTGCGCCGTTAGTTCCACCATTATTCAGATCTCAGGAAACCCTCTTGCTTCTTGTTTTCCCGCCCTCAGATTGCCACAGCTTGCCAGACAACAGTTGCTTACCAGGGTGCAAGGCAGGTTACTGGTTGGCTTCGCGCCCTATGTTCCACTATGGCTCAGATATCAGGAAACACACTTGATTCTAGTTTCCCTGACCTGGTGTGGCCATGGCTTGCCAGCCCACAGTCACTTACCAGTGTGGAAGGCAGGGTACTGGTTGAGTCTGCGCCCTAACTTCACACATGGCATGGATCTCAGGAAATGCTCTTGTGCTTCTTGTTTCCCCACACTGGTGTGGCCGAGGCTTGTCACACCGCAGTCATTTACCGGGGCAAAAGGCAGTTTATTGGATGGTTCTGCGCCCTAAGTTTCACCAGAGCAAAGATCTCATCAAACACTCTTGCTTCTTGTTTCCCCACTCTGGGGTGGCCGCGGCTTGCCAGACCACAGTGTCTTCCAAGGGCCAAAGGCAGGTTATTGGTTGGCTCAGCACCCTCCGTTCTAAAATGGTGCGGATTTCAAGAAATCATCTTGCTTCCTGTTTCCACGCACTGAGGTGACTGTGGTTTGCCAGACCACAGTCACTTATCAGGGCGGAAGGCAGGTTACTGATTTGCTGGGCGGCCTAACTTCCACCATGCCTCGGATGTCAGGAACCGTGCTTGCTTCTTGTTTCCCCGTCCTGTGGTGGCCGTGGCTTGCCAGAACACAGTCACTTACCAGGGCACAAGGCAGGTTACTTGTAGGTTTGGCCCCCAAAATTTCAACAGCCTGTGGATCTCAGGAAATGCCCTTGCTTCTTATTTTTCCCCCTGGTGTGACCATGGCTTGCCAGACCACAGTCACTTACCAGGGCGGAAACCAGGTTTCTGGTTGGTTCAGTGCCCTAAGTTTCAACAGTGTGCCGATCTCAGGAAATGTTCTTCCTTGTTTTTTCCCAACCCTGGTTTTGCTGTGGCTTGCCAGTCCACAGTCACTTACCAGTGTGCAAAGAAGGTTACTGGTTGGCTTGGCGCCCGAAGTTCCATAATGGTGCGGATCTCAGGAAACTCTCTTGCTTCTTGTTTCCCCGCACTGAGGTGGCGGCTGCTTGCCAGACCACAGTCAATTACCATGATGGGAGGCAGGTTAGTGGTTGACTTGGCCCCCTAAATCCCAACATGGTGCAGATCTCAGGAAACGCTCTTGCTTCTTGTTTTCCGATCCTGGAATGACCGTGGCTGGCCAGACCACTATCATTTACCAGGGTGGAAGGAATGTTGCTGGTTGGCTCAGCGCCCCATGTTCCAACATGGTGCGGATCTCAGGAAACGTTCTTGCTTCTTGTTTCCTCAGCCTGGGATGGCTGCGTCTTGCGAGAAAATAGTCACTTTCCAAGATGGAAGGCAGGTTACTGGTTGGCTCTGTGCCCTAAGTTCCCACATGGCATGGATCTCAGGAAACGCTCTTGCTTGTTGTTTCACCGCCCTTGGGTGGCCACGGCTTGCCAGACCACAGTACCTCACCAGGGCTGAAGGCATGTTACTGGTTGGCTCGGTGCCCTAATTTCCAACATGGCGTGGATCTCAGGAAAAGCTATTGCTTCTTGTTTCCCCACACTAGGGTAGCTGCTCCTTGCCAGACCACAGTCACTTACCAGGGTGGAAGGCAGGTTACTGGTTGGCTTGGCCCCCTAAATCATAACATGGTGCAGATCTCAGGAAATGCACTTGCTTCTTGTTTCCCCACCCTGGGGTGGGTGCGGCGTGCCAGAACACATTCACTTACCAGGGCGGAAGACATGTTACTGGTTCACTCGGTGCCTTAAGTTACACCATGCCTTGGATCTCAGGAAATGCTCTTGCTACTTGTTTCCCTGCCCTGGGGAGGCTGCAGCTTGCATGAAAACAGTCACTTAATAGGGCGCAAGGCAGGTTACTGGTTGATTCAGCGCTGTAAGTTCCACCATGGCTCGGATCTCAGGAAACGCTCTTGCTTCTTGTTTCCCCGACCCGGGGTGGATGTGGCTTGCCAGACCAAAGTCACCAGGGTGGAAGACAGGTTACTGGTTGGCTTGGCGCCCTAAGATCAAACAAGACATGGATCTCAGGAAACGCTCTTGCTACTTGTTTCCACACTATGGGGTGGCTGCGCATTTCCAGACCACAGTCACTTACCAGGGTGCAATGCAGGTTACTGGGTGGCTCAACGCCCTAAGTTCCAACATGCCCTGGATCTATAGCAAATGCTCTTGCTTCTTGTTTTCCCACCTATGTTTGGCCAAGGCTTGCCAGACCATAATCACTTACAAGGGCGAAAGGTAGATTACTGGCTGGCTCAGCGCCCTAAGTTCCAACATGGCCTGGATCACAGGAAATGCTCTTGATTCTTTTTTCCCCACCCTGGGGTGGCCCGGTTTTTCAAAACAAAGTCACTTACCAGGGCGGAAGGCAGGTTACTGGTTGGCTCAGTGCCCTAAGTTCCACCATGCCTCGGATTCCTGGAAATGCTCTTGATTCTTGTTTCCCCACCCTGGGGTGTGTGTGGCTGGCCAGGCAACAGTCACTTACCAGGGAGCAAGGCAGGGTACTGGTTGGCTTGGCACCGTAAGTTCCAACATGGCCTGGATCTCAGGAAACTCTCTTGCTTATTGTTTCCACACCCTGGGGTGGCTGCGGCTTGCCAGACCACAGTCACTTACTAGGGTAGAATGCAGGTTACTTGTTGGCTAGGTGCCCTAACTTCCACTATCACTCGGATCACAAGAAATGCTCTTGCTTCTTGTTCCACAGCCTGGGGGTGGCCAAGGATTGCCAGAACCCAGTCAATGACCAGGGCAGAAGGCAGGTTACTGATTGGCTCTGTGCCATAAGTTCAAAAATGGCGCAGATCTCAGGAAATGCTCTTGCTCCTTGTTTCCCCGCCCTGAGGTGGCCGCTGCTTGCCAGACCACAGTCAATTACCATGATGGAATGCAGGTTAGTGGTTGGCTTGGCCCCCTAAATCCCAACAAGGTGCAGATCTCAGAAAACGCTCTTGCTTCTTGTTTTCCCATCCTGGGATGGCTGTGGCTGGCCAGACCACTATCATTTACCAGGGTGGAAGGAATGTTGCTGGTTGGCTCAGTGCCCCATGTTCCAACATGGTGCGGATTTCAGGAAACGGTCCTGCTTCTTGTTTTCCCCCCCTGGGGTGGCCGGGGCTTGCCAGACCAAAATCACTTACAAGGGCAAAAGGCAGGTTACTTGTTGGCTCGTCACCCTAAGTTCCAACACAGCGTGGCTCTCAGGAAACGTTCTTGCTTCTTGTTTCCTCCACCTAGGATGGCTGCGGCTTGCGAGAAAACAGTCACTTACCAAGATGGAAGGCATGTTACTGGTTGGCTCGGTGCCCTAAGTTCCAACATGGTGGGGATCTCATGAAACACTCTTGCTTCTTGTTTCCCCACACTTCGGTGGCTGTGGCTTGCCAGACCACAGTCACTTACCAGGGCACAATGCAGTTTACTGTTTGGCTCGGCACCCTAAGTTCCACCATGGCGTGCATCTCATAAAACGCTCTTGTTTCTTGTTTTCCCTCCCTAGGGTGGTCGCAGCTTTCCAGACCATAGTCACTTACCAGGGCAGAAGGCAGGTAACAGATTGGTTGTGTGCCCAAACTTTCAAAAGTGTGCAGTTCTCAGGAAATGCTCTTGCTCCTTCTTTCCCCGCCCTGGTGTGGCCGTTGCTTGCCAGACCACAGTCACTTTCCAGGAGGAAGGCAGGTTACTGTTAGGCTCAGGGCCCTAACTTGAACATGGAGTGGATCTCAGGAAATGTTCTTGCTTCTCGTTTACCCACCCTGGTGTTGTCGTGGCTTGCCAGACCACAGTCAGTTACCAGTGTGCTAGGCAGGTTGCTGATTGGCTTGGTGCCCTAAATTCCACCATGGCTTGGATCTCAGGAAACATGCAGGTTCTTGTTTCCTTGCCCTGGGGTGGCCTTGGCTTGCCTGAACACAGTAACTTACCAGGGCTCAAGGCAGGTTACTGGTTCACTCGGCACTCTAAATTCCAACATGTCTTGGATCTCATGAAACGCTCTTGCTTCTTGTTTCCACGCACTGGGGTGGCCGCTGATTGCCAGACCACAGTCACTTACCAGCGTGGAAAGCAGGTTACTGGTTGGCTTGGCCCCCTAAATCATAACATGGTGCAGATCTCAGGAAATGCACTTGCTTCTTGTTTCCCCACACTGGAGTGGGTGTGGCTTGCCAGACCACATTCACTTACCAGGGAGGAAGGCATGTTACTGGTTCGCTCGGCGCCTGAAGTTACACCATGCCTCGCATCTCAGGAAACGATCTTGCTTCTTGTTTCCCTTCCCTGAGGTGGCTGCGGCTTGCCTGAACACAGTCACTTAATAGGGCGCACAGCAGGTTACTGGTTGGTTCGGCGCTGTAAGTTCCACCATGGCTTGGATCTCAGGAAATGCTCTTCCTTCTTGTTTCCCCGACCCGGGGTGGACGCGGCTTGCCATACCAAAGTCACCATGGTGGAAGACAGGTTACTGGTTGGCTTGGCACCCTAAGTTCAAACAAGGCGCGGATCTCAGGAAATGCTCTTACTTCTTGTTTCCCCACCCTTGTTTGACCAAGGCTTGCCAGACAATAATCATTTACAAGGGCGAAAGGAAGATTACTGGCTGGCTCAGCGCCCTAAGTTCCAACATGGCCTGGATCACAGGAAATGCTCTTGCTTCTTTTTTCCCCGCCCTGGGGTGGCCGTGGCTTTCCAAACCACAGTCACTTACCAGGGCGGAAGGCAGGTTACTGGTTGGCTCGGTGCCCTAAGTTCCACCATGCCTTTGATCCCAGGAAACGCTCCTGATACTTGTTTCCCCACCCTGGGGTGTGTGTGGCTTGGCAGACCACAGTCACTTACCAGGGAGCAAGGCAGGTTACTGTTTGGCTCGGTGCCCTAAGTTCCAACATGGCCTAGATCTCAGGAAACTCTCTTGCTTCTTGTTTCCCCACCCTGGTGTGGCTGTGGCTTGCCAGACAACAGTCACGTACTAGGGTGGAATGCGGGTTACTGGTTGGGTAGGCGCCCTAACTTCCACCATGGCTCGGATCTCAGGAAATGCTCTTGTTTCTTGTTCCACAGCCCTGGGGTGGCCGTGGCTTGCCAGAAACCAGTCAATAAACAGGGCAGAAGGCACGTTATAGTTTGGCTCCATGCCCTAAGTTCCAAAATGGCACGGATCTCAGGAAACGCACTTGCTTCTTGTTTCCCCGCACTGAGGTGTCCACTGCTTGCCAGACCACAGTCAATTACCATGACGGAAGGCAGGTTAGTGGTTAGTTGGCCCCCTAAATCCCAACAAGACGCAGATCTCAGAAAACGCTCTTGCTTCTTGTTTTCCCATCCTGGGATGGCCATGGCTGGTCAAATCACTGCACAAGGGCAGAAGGAATGTTACTGGTTGGCTCAGTGCCCCATGTTCCAACATGGTGCGGATTTCAGGAAACACTCCTGCTTCTTGTTTCCCCACACTGTGGGGGCTGGGGCTTGCCAGACAAAAGTCACTTACAAGGGCGGAAGGCAGGTTACTGGTTGGCTCATCGCCCTAAGTTCCAACATAGCGTGGATCTCAGGAAACGACCTTGCTACTTGTTTCCTCGGCCTGGGATGGCCGCGGCTTGCAAGAAATCAGTCACTTACCGAGACGGAAGGCAAGTTACTGGTTGGCTCTGTGCCCTATGTTCCAACATGGCGCGGATTGCAGGAAACGCTCTTGCTTCTTGTTTCCCCACCCCAGAGTGACTGTGGCTTGCCAGACCATAGTCACTTACAAGGTCGGAAGGCAGGTTACTGGTTGGTTCGGCGCCTAATGTATCAACAGGGTGAGGATCTCAGGAAAAGCTCTTGCTTCTTCTTTCTCTGCCCTGGTGTCATCCTGTCTTGTCAGACCACAGTCAATTACCAGGGTCAAAGGCAGGTTACTGGTTGGCTTGAATCCCAAAGTTCCACCATGGCTCAGATCTCAGGAAACGCTCTGGGTTCTTGTTTCCCTCTCCCGGGGTGAACGCAGCTTGCCTGACCACAGTCATTTACAAGGGCAGAATTCACGTTACTTGTTGGCTTAATGCCCTAAATCATAACATGGCGTACACCTCAGGAAATGCTCTTGCTTCTTGTTTGCCCGGGCTGGGGTGGCCTCAGCATGCCTGACCACAGTCACTTACCAGGGTGGAATGCATGTTACTGGTTGGCTCGGCGCCCCTATTGCCAACATCCCTCGGATCTCAGGAAATGCTCATGCTTCTTGTTTCTATGCACTGCGGTGGTGGTGGCATGCCAGAAAACAGTCACTTACCAGGGCACAAAGCAGGTTACTGCTTGGCTCTGCACCCTAATTCCATCATGGCACAGATCTCAGGAAATGTTCTTGCTTCTTTTTTCCCCACGCTGGGGTGGTCGAGGCTTGACAGACCACAGTCACCTACCAGGGCGCAAGGCAGGTTAATGATTGGCTTGGCACCCTAAATCATAACATGGTGCAGATATCTGGAAATGCACTTGTTTCTTGTTTCCCCACACTGGGGTGGCAGCGGCTTGCCAGACCACAGTCACTTACCAGGGCAGAATGCAGGTAACTGGTTGGCTCAGTGCCTTAAGTTCCACCATGGCTTGGATCTCAGGAAATGCTTGTGCTTTTGTTTCAGCGCCCTGGGATGGCCACGGCTTGCCAGAACCCAGTCACTTACCAGGGCGGAAGGCAGGCTGCTGGTTGTCTCAGCCCCACATGTTCCAACATGGTGCGGATCTCATGAAACGCTCCTGAGTCTTGTTTCCATGCTCTTGGGTGGCCATGGCTTTCCAGACCACAGTACCTCACCAGGGCTGAAGGCATGCTACTGGTTGGCTCGGCGCCCTAGGTTCCAACATGGCGTGGATCTCAGGAAACAG
>PVJX010043571.1:0-13593 GCA_004027295.1 Dolichotis patagonum
GGATGGGGAGCCCCAGAACAAACCCGCAGGACCTGCGTTTCAGATCCACTAGGGTTTACACACAGCCCAAAGCGTGCTCAGACTCCGGACCGAAACATCTGCCCTTCCCCAGCCCCCACTGCCCTGCCCCGGCTCCACACCCACAGCCCAGCCTGACTCGGGCTGAGCCCCCACCCCACACACACGCACACCCTGCACACACTGCCCACAAACAGTCTTGCCAGCTCAGCTACTGAATATTTGATGCCTACATATGTTGCATGACAGAGTGGCTCCTGCCCTTCAGGGACAGATGCAGCAGGGTGCACAGGTCCCTCAGGTGCATGAGACAAGGGTGTGCTGAGCCTCTGAGGACTGCACAGCTCTCGCCCTTGCGTGCCCTGCTAACTGCCTGGATGTGGAGCACGCTAGTGACCAGGGAGGAACCAACATCACCCACTGTGCACTCCGCAGGCAGGCACCAAGGGAAGTGGAGAGGGTGAGGGTGCCAGGTGCATCGTAGCAGGTGGCCCAGCCACGGGCACTGTGGAGCACAGGCTCAGGTTCCACCTCACAGGGCGCTTCCCCTACACCCCACGTCACCTGCAGGACGGACTTCTCCCCAACTCTCTGTGCCCTATGGACCAGCTGGGGTCCACATGGGGAGTGGCTCAGCATCAGGAGGTCAGGCCCTCTTCTGGGCCCAAGACAGCCACTGCCAGGAGTCCCCTGAGCCCGGGGATGGGGACAGGCAAGGTGCAAACTTTGGTGGGGGTGCAGCAGAGGGCAGGGGTATGAGGAAGGTGGGACACAGGGTCAGAGGCCCCAGCCAGGTGAGGTCAGGGCAGGGACCACAGTGCAGGAAGGTGGAGCCTGGGCAGCAGGGCTCTCCTGAGAGGCCCATCAGGAAGCAAGGGGAGGACCCATGTTTGGTCGTGGTCCCAAAGGTGCAGGCGAGGGGCTGGGCGGCGCCTCCTGCAGGGACAGCTGGGTTGCTGCCATCTTTGCCTGTCCTGGCCAGCCGCTCTGGTACTCCCTGCAAGGGTCCCAGACAGGACAGTCCACGGTGAAGTGGTCAGTGCTGGTGGGAGACAGGGGACCCTCCAGAGAAGCAGTGACGGCACCCCAGGGAGATGAGTGAGGCCTGTCTGAGGCCTGGAACTCACCAGAGTTCAGAGCCATGGGCTCTGGCTCCCCCTGCCAACCCCAGGGTGCCGGCCAGGAGGCAGAAGCTGTTGTCCTGGATAAACACGTCTGAAGCCATGAGCTGAAGGTGAGGTCTTGAGCTGGGCACAGCTGGGAGGCAGGAGGAAGACAGGGTGCTGGGCCCTAGACCTGAAGAGGACGTGGCCAGCCCTTTTCTGTGTCCCTCTTTGCCTCTCTGCTGCCCGTACCACTTGCCCTACCATAGCACCATACTGGGCCACAGGCCAAGGCCAAGACAGCCAGCTGACCATGGACGAAACCACGGAAACCATGAGCCGTAACCAGCTCTCTCCACTGTGCCAGCCTGCTCGGGTGCTGCCAGGGCAGCGGACAGTGACTACTTACTACACGGGGCACGGCGTGGGCCACTCTGACAAAGTGGCCACCTCAAAGCTCAGCGGCCCACTCCAGCGCCCAAGGGCACTGTGCACGCTGTCCCCCAAACCTGCCCCCTGCACCCAACACAGCAAGATACAGGGCAGACAAAACTGACCACAACCTGGACGGCAAAGGGGAGGAAGGAAAGACAAAGGAGAGCAGCTCACGGGCCCTTGGGCTCAGGAGCCCAGCTGACACCCGGTGGCTTCAGATACTGACTCAGCAGCCAGCCAGGCAGGGCGGCCTGGCCACCGCCTCCGCCTCCCCCTGGCGCTGTGCAGAGGAGTGAGGCGGCCACAGTGCGGCACCCTCCTCCCCCGCACCTACAGCTCCAGGTCCACGTGAGGCACTGAGGCTGCCGCAGACCCGCGTGCGGGCCCAGGCCAGGAGGGGATGCGCTGCTCTCGCGGCTCCCCATCCCGCTGGGCGGTAAGGGCTGAAGCTGTGCACCCGGGGCTGTGCTGCAGAGGAGCAGCGCGGGGGACACGAAGCGAAGCCCGGCCGGGAGCGAGCTCCTCGGAACACGGTGCCGTCCAGCCTTCCAAGAGACCCAGGTTCAAAACCGAAATAAACTGATCTGAAACAAATGTCGGCCAATCAACTAGAGTTGCACACTGTGGTTAAGGGGAAACAGATGTTAGAGCCACCTGTCCCCTCGGGAGCTGGCCCCCGCACACGCCTGTCACAGCCCTGCTGCATCACCTGGAGGTGGAAGGGCAGCCGCCCTCGTGCACCCCCGCCAGGAGCTGAGCCCAGCGCCCCACACAGGAGGAAACCAGGAGGCTGGGGATCTGACGGCCCAAGAGCCTGCAGCTCGCAGGTTGCAAAGCGGAGCTGAGATCCCGGGGACGGAGGGCCTGCCCCGTCTACACTGCCTAGGATGAGGCCCAACCGAGGGGGCGCCAGGAAACACTCGTCAAATGAAGACACAGAAGCTTCCGCATCAAAGAGCTGATCAACTGGTGTCTACGAGTGAGTTAATGCACCATAAGGTAGGGCAGCAACCTTTAGCAAGGGCTATTACAGCTCAGTGAAGCAAAAGCGCTTGGGACTCCTGCGATCTTCTCTCCAGTCACCATGTGGAGGGAAACGGGAACCAGGAATCCCCAGGGGTGCAAAACACTCAGTGGGCGCTTGAAGAGGTGGACAAAGCCAAGCTCCTCATCCGCCAGCGTGGGCCCAGGGAGAGAAATCCTCCAGACCCTGGCCCAGGTCAGCGGGGAGGGAGGCTTCACAGCCTCATCTAAGCTGGGTGGGGCGAGGGTCCGAGTGAAGTGGAATTTTACAGATCAGCATGCAGCCGTTTCTGAGGTCGGGGACTTGGGCACAGAGTTAGCTCCAGAAGTGAACTGGAACCCTGAGGTCACCAGACAGGCACAGAACATTTCCTGCCACACTTGGGGGAGGAGGCAGAAGCTTGCAGAAACGGGTCTGGGGGCTTCAGGCTTTAGATTTCCCCTTTAATAAAAAGATCCAGTGTTTTCTGAGCTGGGAATTTACTGAGCAGAATAATCCCCCCAGCTGCCTGAATATAGTGTGCTAAATTTAAAACAATAATGGACTATTACATCTGAACCAACCCAGAAAGGAACAGGTAAAATACCCTAAAAGTGTTACCATCGATTCATCACAAATTACAGAATCAGGCCCCTTGGCAGAGTTCCTCTTGGTGGTGAGCAGGTCACATTGATAATGAAACACTTACCTTCTAATTTACTCAATTAAACGTTTTCTTGCCGTTTGCTTTACTGTGACGTGGTGAAACACAGTAACAACCCTAATGGCCTAAAGACTGTTTTTAACAAAAACCAGACGCAAGTGGTTTTAAATATCTGCTACTATTTCCTGTCTGATGTCTAAACACAGCTTTACAAGTTGCAGGCCTCTTGGCCTCTTCAGGTAGGCAAACCGAGCCTCGTTTGTCTTCCCCGGGTGCCGTTAGTGACTCCGGCTAAGTGTGTCCTGGGACACAAGCTCAGGACAAAGCCCTTTCAGTGTTTATTTTACACATACACAGCGATCGCTTTAAGATTAGTACAGCTTCCTGCCAAGCAGGACCCCATCCCAGCCAGCGCAGCGGAGCATCTGCGCTCCTCCTCTGTCATCCGAGAGCAGCTTTGGAAACTTTACAGAACCTACTTGGCCCGCTAAGATCCCTCCTGGTCACAGTTGTCACCAGATGCAACAGAGCCCTCATCTGCTGCCGCTTTGTCACTCTGCGTCCCTGAGTGTTGGCAGACAGCCCGACACACAGAAAAGATGCGTGATTAACAAGACTGCGGAGCAGACACACACATCTGCTGGGTACCAAGGAACGAAGCAGAGTCTGCCGGGGGAAGAAATAAAGCTTTGAGAGGGTCACTTCCCTCATACAGGGAGCAGAACTCTCCTCCACAGCAGCCCACACGGGACACTACGCCCACAGCACACCCCGGCAAACCCACGCCACTCCTCGCCTGGGTGGGTTCAGCAGAGAAAGGGCCCTGGCGTGGCGCTGATCCTCCGGGAGGGGGTGTCAGGAGGGCCCACTGAGGCTCCAGAGCCTTTCTGCACCATCCCCTGGGAGTCTCGTTCTTGTCTATGCCAGGGCAGGCTGCACTAGAACAAGGCTTCCGGAGTGTGCAGAAGCCGGCTCTGTGCAAGCACACACCTCACACAGCAGCCTTCGCCCTGCGTGTGTGAAACACAGCTTCTCGTGCACAAACTGGTCCAGCGATGACGCTTCTGAGACCCCTGCTATAGGATGAAGGCCATGTAACCACAAAATGTCCAGCTGGCCCCCAATAGGTAACTGACGAACCCCAAAAGGGAACGAGGTGGCCCACCTGGCCCTCCCTTCAGCCTGTGAGAGCGCAGGAGCACAGAGACAGTCACTGGGCGGGCCTGTGAGCAGACGCGTGACTTCCAGCAAGGCGCTCACCACGCAGTGTAGCTGGGGACATCTCTGTTGTCCCGGAGCGCGGGCAGCTCATGGGTCTCTTGTGCATTAAGAGTCCAGGAGGGATGAGGGGCTGTGTGCTGCCAGACGAGACAGACTCTGGGTCTTATTACTCGCACAATCAAAACCAGGATCTGTGCCCAGCACGTGAGGAGGCAGAGCCCACGCGGCTCCGTGGGAGACGAGGCCCGGCCAGGAGGAACCGGGCTCCCGATGCCAGCTCCCAGTTCTTAGCCGGAGGGCGAGCGCCAGAATCAGCACTGGGTGGCAGGCGCCTCGTGTGAAGTGGTCTTCACCCTGGAGTGGACGTGCTGTCCTGCAATAGTCCAGTGGCTTCTCTACCCCTGACCAAGGAGCTGGGCTCAGCATGGCCACTGGCACGTGGGGCAGGGGCAGAACAGCTGTCTCGCTTTCTTACGAACATTGCTAGCGGCTGTCCAGACCAGCTTCCTCACCCCGCTGAGCCGCACGGCTATTGCTTGGCCTTGTTCATTGGGATTCTAGAATAAATCCAGGGAGCTGACACTTCCCCAGGCTGCCACCTGCCCACCTGGGGGTCTCTTCCAACAATGCATGGGATGGCAGAAATCCATCCCTGCACACTAACCCACCGGGCAGACACCCATCAGTTCCGCGTGTTTGTCATGTATGCCGGCCACGCTGTCCTCACCAAATCAGCCTCCAGCTTCCTTATTCATGACGAGCGTGGCCTTCAGACCCTTGGCTTCACACTGACTGCTCTGGTTTCTTTCTTTTGCGATCAGTATGACTCACTTCATCACCAAATTTTCCCCACAAGCCTGACTCCAAACACCGGGCAAATCAGACCACCTGCCCAGGACCGCGGTTCCGGTGCACAGCAGACTCTGAGACAGCACTGACAGGTGACATCAAGTCAGACAGAGCAGCAACAGCACCACCACAGTGAGCAGGTGGCTGCAGACGCCATGGAAAAGCCACCACTCAACGAGGAGCGTAACGTCCAACACTCCGGGGAAAGCACGGTATGTTCCGCGCCTTCCCACCCTCCAGACCGGAGCCCGGAGCTGCCTGGAGAGTCTTTCGATTAACGCGTGTTGAAAGAAAGAGCTGATCACTGTGCTGTGCTCCACAGAACAAACACACGAGGAGATGAAAGCGCCTTTCTTGTTTGCTCCCACAGTCCCTCCAGGGCCTCAGGCCGCGCCTGGCAGTCCCTCAGCCAGCGCCTGGCAGTCCCTCAGCCAGCAGGCATTCATCAACCGCCTTGGCGGCCTGAGGATCTCGCTGTGGCCCAGGGCGAGTCAGACAGGCACGCGGCAGTGGGTGTGGCCGCCCACACACTGGGCACCTGTGCACCCTGAACACAAGGCTTCCTGATCATCACTTTCAATGGAAAGTTCCCCATGAGAGTGAAGTTCACTAAGGCATGTGAGTCACACACATATGCTTAGAAGACAGCGGGACCAGCTCTCCACCAGAGACACCAGTAAGGGCTCAGCAAAACAGCCTAGGAAATCCCATGCCTGCTCACTGGTTGTTAGAAAGTGCCACACTCCATCAGGGAAGGTTAGCTATGCAACCCCGGAGAGAGGGCAAATCTAGCTCACTCTGACATTCAAGCAATTAAATCACACTGCACTTGAAAATGATAGTGACAGTGTTAGCCAATCCCTACGGTTTTAGTACTCACACTCCACCCAAACAACACAAACTTGGCCACCGTGTTGCCTGATGCACTGCACTCCCCACATCACACAGGAAAAGGTACCTGTCCTGTGTCTGCGTGTACCCTGCTAACTTGCAATGCTTGGCCGCATGGAGTTACCAGATTCAACAGAGCTCTCAGTCCCGGCACAAAGCACACCTTGCGAACAGCAAGAAAGAGCTTGTTTCCTTCCCCAGGGTGTCCAGGCATAATACGCCCATCATGGCAGGAAACAGCATGACCCAGTCTAATGTTCTTGATGTCTTCAGCTGCACTGGATCCTCCCATCCTGATTGGATCTGGAAGAGCAGAGCCCTTGGCCTCTGTCATGCAAGCGTCCGTCTCCAGTGGCCTCTGTCTGCAATGCACTGGCCCACGGTGGTGGCTATGGCCAGGGCAAGGTGGGCACAGGACAGAAGCCATGTGGGCCCTGGAGATGGAGCCACCTGTTCATTTCCCAGGTGTTACTAAGTGCCTAAGGCCCCTCGGGCCCAGGAAACACAGCAGTCAGCAAACCGAGCACCTCTGAGACCTGCAGGTCCCCGCCCAGCCAGGGCCATAACGCACCATGGATTCAGAACCACTCTGAGATCCACACCCCGGGAGTGGGGACAGTGACAGTCCCCACGCTCCTCTCCATTTGCTGAGGACCTGTCAGCAGACTCGGAGAAGGCGTCAGAACACAAAGTCTGAAACTGAGCCGCCCTGAAAAGCCCCTCTGCAGGCTGCGTCTCAGCTGGGCACCGCGTGGGGCCCACACTCCAGGGAGGAGCGACCCAAGAGGCCTCCACACAGGTCTGAGGAGCACATGGGCAGGGGAACCTCGCATGCAGAAAACGCTTGGGACTTTCCTTCCAGAGCCACCTGCCTTCGATTACATGAACTCACACACACACACTGAACACCGGTCGTGAGTTCTGGCACCAAAACACAGGAAGGGGGAAGACACAATGTCACCCTGCTGCATCCGGGACTCGCTGGAGGGGTGTGTGTGGGCTGCACACCGGTGTGTGTGCTTCCTCCCCTGCTGCCGTCCTCGGCACCGGCACACCTGCGCGCCCACCCGTGCTCTGCCTGTGCCCTGACCCCGTGACACGCGCGGCGCCAGGGCAGCTCAGCGGAGGGCGCTGTGCTTTGCTTTGGACCCCTCGTGCAGTGCAGTCACCCCCATGGAGCTGTCCACAGCTCACCCGGGCAGAGTCCCCGGTCTACCTCACCATGCACTCTGGACTGCTGGCTCAGGGAACCAGTCCAGGGCAGCCACTCGAATGGGGCGCCAGCTGTCCGAGCGCTCACAGAACCTGGAGGAGCCCTCTTGGTACCAGCAGTTACTCAGTGGGACGTAGCAAAGTGTGCATTTGCAAGGCGCTGCAGGGTTCTCCGCCTCCTGAAACCTTTCCGAGAAACGAGCCCCAGGCCGCGAAACCAGAGTGGGCTGTGTGGTACCATCTGGCTCCAGAGACCAGCAGCCATTCTGCTCAGATGCTCTCCAAGAAAGAGGCTGCCTTTGACGGGCTGTGTGCATCCTAGGCCACGAGGACTGAGGCAGCGTCCAGGAGCTGCGGTCAGGCTCTCCTCTGGAGACCACAGCATCAAACCAGCACCTGCAGTCCTGCGACCAGGACACGGGGTCACAACATGCTGCATAAACTGCGAGATCAACGTGCGGAACGGGAAAGTCGAGGCCACTGTTTGCTGCTCTGTGGACACAAGGTCTGCACTGCTTCTCCCAAAGGTCCTGAAATCAGCCAGGGGGTCAGCACCGTGGCCTTTCCCATGCCGCTCTGTGGGCCAGGTCGGACCTAACTTCCTCTTCCCTTCACACAAACAGAAAGCTGTCACACTGTCCTGTGGCACTGGCACGCTCCTTGTTTCTTGTTATGGAAATGTGTTTAAAAAAACAAAACAGTTAGCCCAGCTCACAACTATCACCCCAGAGCTCTAGGAAGCTGAAACAGGGAGGTCCCAAGTTCAAGCCCAGCCTGGAAATTCAGTGACTCAGTGAGTCCTCTCTCGAAAAAATACAATAAAAAGGCACTGAGGACATGGCTCAGTGCAAAGGTGCTGGCTCAGTCCCCAGAACTGCAAAAACATGTTAAAAACGCAGTGTATTAAATTAACTCAGTGTCATTTCCATTTTGTGCTTGTACAAGAACTTCGATGAAATCAATTCATGAACCGGACTATTCTTCCTCATCAGGGCCTCGGAAAACACTGCTCCCCTCTTCCATGCCGTGAGGCCACCCCCGCTCTGAGCACTCTCCTCAGCAACCCAGGGGTAGCGCGTGCCTCGTGCCACCTGCCAGGTCTGCCTGAGAAATGGAGTCAAACAGCTCTCAGGCACAAGGCCACCCTGCTGCGAAGGACCTGACGGTAATGTCTGCAGGGCAACACCTGGGTGTGGGCATCAAAGCGCACTGTCCACAGCCCCACCTGGGCAACCCTTAGCCCCACTTCCACGGGGTCACCTTGTACCCATGTGACATCTTGCCCACTAGAGAAAGATGAAGCCACGGAACCCAGCACCACACACCCAGATGGACAGCTGTGGCATGGGAACAGAAAGGCTCTTACCTTGCATGGTTGCCCTTGTTGGTTCTGAGAAGAGAGGGATGAGCAGGAGGTAGATAAGGTAGACGAAGGAGAGCCCATTGTAGCGGAATGCGCAGGCTGCAGTTGGGAAGAGAAGAGGAGAACGTCATTAGTAACAGCAGGACTGTGGGACCGGCGGCAACAACACAAGTGTGGAGACGGTGTGAGGCATCGGCGGGTGGAAAGCATCCCTCCCTAAACAGTGTGCCAATCACGAAGTCACACGTTCAGAATTCCATGTTGAGCATTACACGGAACAAGATGTGAACCCGAGAATTAAAATGCAAGGTCTCTGCTCTTAAAATCCAACCAGGAAGTATAAAGTTTACAAAGGAACAGTTTAAATAATTAACGCGGTGGTAGCTCAATGATTTGGGGGAACAGGGCTGCATCTGTCTTGTGTGGGGAACGCAGCTGCAGCTGTGTTTGTCACCCAGCCTGGAGTCTGTAAATGGAACCAAAATTCTGTTCAATACCATCCTTTAAGAGCCGAATTGTTCGTGAACAGAGTATTCATGAAGCAAACTACAATCCTTGTTGAATACATAAAATATAAAATAAACAAAATGTGGGGAGAAGGGTGGAGTAACTGTAGACATTTATAGGCAATTACAGTTAAATTGTTATCAGCCTCACATATCCTGTTATAGGGTGCTCTGTGCAAGCCTAATTGCACCCAAAAAGCAGAAGTCTATGGTAGATTCACAGAAAATAAAAAGTTAGAAACCAAAGCATACCACTGGAGAAATCATCAAAAGAAAGACAGAAAGAATAAAAAATATGTAAAGCAACCAGAAAACAATGAACAAGAAGGCAGTAGTAAGACCTCGCCTATCAGTGGTTACCTTGAATGCAAAGGCATTAAAATTCTCCAATCAAATGACACAAAGTGGCTGAATGGACTGTACATGCACTACCTAGAAGACACGCTTTTCACACTTAAGGACACAGAAACTGAAAGTAAAGGGATAGGAAAAAATATCCCAAGCAAATACAAATGAGAAGAGAATGGGGTAGCTATGATTATGTCAGAAAACAATACATTTTACATAAAAACTAAAGTGACACAAAGGGCATTATATGATAAAGTGATAATGGGTCAATTCATCAGGGGAATACAGCAGTTGTAAGTATGCGTGCACCCAACACTAGAGCACCCTACATGTATCAAGCAAATAATGATAGAGGCGAAGGAAGAGGCAGCCCGTAGTACACAGCGGTAACTCAGTACCTCATTATCAGCAATGGACAGATCAGCCAGACAGAAAACTGATAGGGAAACATCAGACTTAAACTAAATGTTAGGTTAAAGGGACCAATCAGACAATTAGAGACATTTAAAAATATGCAACAAATGAAAATGTCACAGAACTTTTGGGACGCATCAGAAGCAACTCTGAGAAGTTCATAGCAATAATGCCTAGATAGAATGACCTCAAATAACGTAGCACTACCCTTCAAGGGACTAAAAAAGAACAAATTAAACCCAAGATTAGCAGAAATAAGGAAATGAGAAAGAGCAGAGTAGAAACAAATGAAATAGAGAATAGAAAAAACAGAATGCTCAATGTAAAAAATGGTTGTTTTTTGAAAAGTAACCAAAACTAATGAAACTCGGACTAGGGAAAACACAACAGATAAAATTATAAATGAAAGAGAGACGTTATCAGTTACCACAGAAATACAAAGGATGATAAGAGACTACAATGAGCTATTTACAACAAAATTCCTAGATCATTCCACCCAACATGAGGAATTACGAAGAAGTAGAAAAATACTGAAAATGAGGAAAACCAAATGAGTACTAAGCTCTCATGTCAAGGAAAAGGCTAGGACCACCAAACATTTAGGAAGAAAGGATACTAATCCTTCTCGATTTCTCATAAACACTGAAGAAGAAGGACACTTCCAATTCATTTTGAGGCCAGTGTTACCCTGACACCACCACCAGAGAAGGACACCACAAAACGCTTGTTAAAACAGGCCAATAGAGCAGATGAAAAGAACTGCAAAACTCCTCAGCAAAACCCTGCTCAACGGAATTGAGCCCACTAAAAGAATCATTTAGCACCAAGGGAGCTGTATCTCAGGGGTGCAAAGATGGCTCGATGTCCACAAACACATAAATGTGATCCACCAGATTAACAGAATAAAGAACAACACTGCACGATCATCTCAAAGATGCAGAATAAGTGTTTGACAAAATCCACATTTTCAGGATTAAAAAAAAACCCTCTCAACAAATTATCGAAGGAATGTGTTTCAACACAGCAGCAGCTAACGCTAACGGCATGCTCACGGTGTAAAGCTAAAAGCCCTGCCTGTAAGTAGGAACCAGAGCGAGCACACGCTCCCCGCTTCTGTTCAGCACAGCACTGGAGGTCCCAGCCGGAGCAGTTAGACAACAGAAACAAATAAGGGCATCAGCGCCACAAAAAGAAAGGTAACATTGTCTCTGCTTGCCAGCCCACCATTGGATACATAGGAAACTTTAATAAGGCTACCAAAATGCAGTAATTATTTTAAAAAATCAGTTATGCTACAGAACACAAAATCAACATGCAACATCAATTGCACTTACGTAAAATAAACTACCTGAAAAAGAAATCATTAAAATAATCCTATTCATAATGGTTACAAAAATACTTCAGAATAAATTTAACTAACAAAGTCCAGTGACTACTAAAGAAAACATTGATTGATAGAAGACATCACAAATAAATGGAGAGATATCCTATGTTCATGGATTGGAAGAATTAATATTGCTAAAACATTTATACTACCCAAAGCAACCTACAGATTCAATGCAACCCCTACCAAAATCCCAATGGCATTTTCCCAGAAATTGAAATAAAAATTCAAAATTTTTTAGGAACTACCATAGAGCCTACATGGCCACAGCAACCTTGAGCAAAGAACACGACAGAAGGCACGACCCTACCCGACTTCAGAACACACAGGCAGGGTCTGGCCTAACGTCAAATACATCTAACAGTGAACAGAGAAGGGCGTGCAGAAATAAACCCCCGAGTTCCTCTTAGAAAAAGGTACAAGACCACAGGAGGGGGAGAGGGCACTCCCTTCAATAAACTGTGTGGGAAACTGGATGTCCACGTGCAGAAAAATGACCAGGGCCCTCACCCACAGCGTACATGTGTCGCCCCTCATCTGTTGTCTTCCATGCCACAGTCTCCATCTCTGGCCACTGTCACTCCTTTGTCCTATTGTCCCGGCTGGGCACACCACGGCCTCCTGGTCACGTGGTGACTGGGCCAGTGATCAGATGGACCCCCCAGTACCACAGTGCTAAGGTACAGGTTCAGTCCTACAACTCGGTGGCTGTCCTGAAACGTGTGCCAGGGACCGTACAAGCACCACTAGAAAGTGGAGCAAAGAAGAACGGAAGACCCTGCACGGTGAGATACCGTGACCCCTATGGTGGGTGGGGAGGTTGGTGATCCGGTCCCAGCTGCCAGAGGGAGACAGGGAGTGCGGAGGTGGGAGATGACTCCGGAGAAGGGGTGAGGGGTTGGGTCCCTGTGACCTCAAGAGTCGGTGCCCCCAGAGCAGTGGTCCCAGGGGCAGCCAGTCCCCCACCTGCCCAGAGCCCCTGAGGGGCCAGTGTGCACACAGCATCCCAGGGGACACTGGACAATCAAACACTGGACTTCAGGTGCAAGAGGAGTGTGGCTTCCATCCTGCCCAGCCCTCTGAAGGAAGCCACTTGGGCCTGGTATGCTGTCCTGTGGGAAGCCTGGGTGGGGATTGGGTGTTTCCAGCCCTCGCCAGCCCCTGACCACACGTGTGGTTAGCAGCAGGTCCTCACCTGGCTGTGCCCTGCCTGGTGCCTGAGGGCAGCCCGTGAGGGACCCTGAGCCAGGTGGCCTGGCCTGGTCACTCCTGCCACCCAGACCCAGAAGTCCAGACCCAGAAGTCGCTTTAATCTGCTCATTGTTTGGTTAATTTGCATGCAGCAATTGGTAACTAAGACCCAAATTAAATGAACAGTAAGCCACATCCCAAAACCCACGCTCCTTTTTGTCTGAAAAATCCCACGTGACTGGTGGTAGGCATCAGACTGCTGCAGTTGCTGCCTGACTTTCTGTGTCCGAAGCTGCTACCCAGGACTCACCCAAGCTCGAGAGGACATCAAACACCATATCTAAGTGACTTATCTCCATCTAGGGTAAAATATGTCTTTGAATTTGGCAGTACAGCACATCCAAGCTAAAAAGCCTTAGAAGGCAAACACTTCTCTTTAATCAAGTGTGATGCTGTCCCCGCTCAGGTCCGGAGACAAAGCACACACCATCACTTTTCATAATGAGCGTCACCTCAGGCTGCACAGCCTCTGACACCGCACTCTGACAGCTCCCCCGGGGCCTCGCCTCGGCCCCTGGCCTGGAGAATTATACCCTTGGCAGAGCAATGAGAACGCAGGCCCAGTGCTCACGGGAAGGGGATTCCGTGCTCTAGATAAGAATCAGCGTGGCCTCCACGCTTCCCACCTGGCACTGACCACCCAGTCAGAAGGGCGAGAGGGGCGAAGAGGAATTTCTCAAGCAAAAGGTCCCTGCCAGGCACAGAGCACCCACAGCACCCTGGGTGACAAGCCCCATGGAGAGCTGTGCAGACAGCAGGGTGACACACACGGCAGGGCGGCCATGCGAGAGCTGATGTCCAGGCTCATCTCCTCCAGCAAACTTTACTTTCTGGAGAGGGAAGCTGCCTTGCAGTTTCTGAAGACCTCTAAACAGAGGGACAATGAGAAATGTGGCTTGGACAACCTTTATCGAGGCAGAGAGAGGAAAAT
>PVJX010043572.1:0-13589 GCA_004027295.1 Dolichotis patagonum
CTATTTTTTTACACTTCAATGTGACAAGATGGGAAATACACACAGAGCATTTCTCTTGCATTCTGAATTATAACAGCTGTTGGAAGGAAAAGCACCTGTGAGATTACTTTAGTTGCAAGCTAAACTAGCCACTATTTCCATAGAGTACCAGTTTTCTTAAAGACATGAGTTAATAACTGTTCAGATTTGGGTAATGGGCAAATATTTTTGTACATTAATTATGTCAGACTATCAGTTCAGGAAAACAATCATCATTCTATGTTTACTAAAGAGAAGTGTAAAGCTCTCATGAGAAAAACTAGATGTTTGAAAAATGCAGTTTGCCACCATTAATGTGGTAGTTCAATATTTAAAAAAAATTTTTTTTTGGTACTGCTGAGCTAAATCCCCAGGCCTAAAAAATTTTTGGTGAGATTGATAGTGATGTTAGTAAATGCAATTTTTGATATTGCTTAATGAAATTGATCAACATTAGAAGATCTGTCTAAATCAATGAACAAATATGAGTATGCCTGGATCAAAGATCCATTCAAAGTGAAAGCTAAACTTACGAATACAAGATTTCATTGATAAGATTTCCAGCTCTGTTTTACTACCACTTGTATACTTTTGACAGTGTATCAGAGAAGAATATTCACAAGTGTCTAAAAGACCATTAAAATATTCTTCCTCTTTTCAAATATATATTGTGCAATGTGGATTTTCTTAATATACTTTTAACCAAAGCATTATATTACAACAGATTGAAGGCAGAAGATATGAGAATTTAACTCACTTTTATTTAGACAGACATTACAGTGATTTACAAAAACATTTATAAATGCCACTCTTCTCACTGCTTTTCCTTTTGGGAAAGATGAATACTTCTCAAATTAGTTACCTCAAAATTCATGTTAAGAGGAATTATTTTATTATTCTAAAACTGATTGCTAACTATTTAAAGATTCTTAGTTTTACACTTGAAATCATGACTATGGGACATAGAATTCATCAATAAAAGTTATTTGCAATATTCAATAATTTTAAAGATTTTAGCTGGTACCTACCTTGGCCAAAGTCAAGTGGTGAGTTAATATTTAAACTATGCTAATCCACTGGTGGGTCCCTTTTGCTTATTACCTACTGTGACACTCTGAAACTTTAAGTCCTAGTGTGAGGTTTAGGAATCATCCAGATGATGTGATTTTGTGTAGCACATCCATTTGGGATCTGATTCCTGGTTATCACTGCTGGGGTAGAGATAAGAAACTTCATTTATTCTGGTTAACTTAAAGTCTGATTGACTTTAAGTGTTTGACCTTTATGTACTGTGGGTCTTACCTGACACTCTACCCTGGACTGGCCTCGGACTTTGACTTCTGACTTCAAACCCCCATGAAATCTTCAATGTCAGAGCTCTGGCTCTCAAAGATCGGCAAATATCTTCAGGGAAAATGTGGTTTTGGTGCTGTTTATGACTCTTTGTGTTTTTGGTTTCACTAATTATCTTCTAGTGCTTCAGTGTTGTGTAGAAACATCTTAAAATATGCTTTTAGGCAATTTTAGATGTTTTTAGTTACTTATCTGTCCATATTCCATATTAAGGTAAGATTCTTTTCTGTATTGATATTGAATGTCTGGAAATGTAATAAATCTTAATAGATGTGCTTGAGTCTAGAGAAATTTGATGATACTCAGTATTTTCCAGGGCTTTAAAACCAACACCTTGTTCAGTGTGTATACCTAAAATCCCAGCTAAGAGGGAGGCTGAGGCAGCATGATAATTAGTTCAAGGCCAGTCTTGAAAACTTAGATTTGTTTCCAAAGTTAAAAGGTTAAAGAAGGTCTGGGGATGTAGCTCAGTGGCAGAGCACTCCTGGGTTTGATCCTCAAACAAACCAGCACTTCACTGGTCACCATCTTTAGGGTATTAAATCATTTTTTATTGCTGAAAGAACTTCAAGCATTGTGTCATTGCCATATCTGTCAAGACTTCCCAAAACTTTCCCGGACTATAAGTTATAACTCATTGACTGTTTATAATTGCAGAAGCTGGTACTTTACACTTACCTGTAAAAAATTCACCTGCAATTTTGTCTTTCTTCTTTAGATCAAGTTCAACCTTCTGTAGGCCTCATTAAATTGTTGCTTTGTTTATGTCAAAGAGTTTAATGTCATGCTCATATTTCAACATTCCTCCTCCCTGACTTCTTAAAGTCTTAAAGTCATATTTATTACATGATTCTAGTGAGTGTATTGATTTCTCATGATTCAAAATCCTTCACCGGTGTCAGTGTCCATTTATCTCCGTGCAAGGCATTTCTGTGTTCACCATTCATCAGTCTTCTTTTCAGCCTCAGGGACCATAGGAATAGTCAAGTTGGGACTTGTTTTTCATGACAAATTGTGAGTGAACCCTTTTGAAAGTTTGCAATATTCAGATTATAGATTTCCCTCTCACCCACACATTTATTTTCCCTCACAGAGCACCCTGATATGTTCTTTAGGAGACCGTGTTCATTCTTTTGCATCCACAGACAGCATTTTTGTAAATATTCAGTGACTCTATCATTTATATAGATTCTAATTCAAATGGAAAACAGCCAAACACTTGTAGTACAGAGTGGGCTCCAAATCTACATCAAGAAAATGATTGATTTCTTCTGCTTTTTTGTGTGTTAAAATCTGTTTTTAAATTAATTTCAACAGCACTACACACACACACACACACACACACACACACACATATAATGATCATGTTCACCATTGGGAATTTGTACCCGTACATGATATATTTTGATTCTTGTTTTTTTCCATTCTCCTCTCTTGCCTTCAACCTTTCTTCCCCTCCTTATTTGGAAAGCTTTGTTTCCACTTTTTATTTTTTCATTTTTTTCTTCTCTCTTCCTTCCTTTCCCTTTGCCTGCTAAAGTGATAAAGAAGGAAAACTCTTGATCTGAGTAGGAGAAATTTTGTGTAGAGTGCAGGACACATAACAGCAATGTATGAATGATTGTTGGAGGATTCAGTTAAACAGCTAATAAAAACACACATCCTTTCAGTAAACAGAAAAATCATGGAAATAAAACGATGGATAGCATGATGGTTAATTTTTATCTGTCAGTTATACTGGGCCATAGGTTTGATTAAGCACTACTCTGACTGTGTCTAGCGGTTGTCTTTGGATGGTGTTAACATTCGGATCAGTAGACTAAGTAAAGCAAACTGGGCCTGAGCAGTGTAAGTCTGGTCCTCCGTGACAAAGGGAGATCTCACTGCTGGAGACCCACTGCTTAGAACTGAAGTTTCAACTCTTCCTGAATCTCAACTCTGCTAGCACGGGGATTAGAACTTCACGAGTTCTGTTGGATCTCCAGCGTGGTGACTTGCTCACTACAGGTCTTAGGACTTGGGAGCCTCCATAATTTCATGAGCCAACAGGCAAGTTTTTCTTCTCTCTCTCTCTTTCTGAGTGTGTGCGTATTCTTCTGGACTGTATCTGCTGTTGGTTTTGGTTCTGTACAGAATCCCCATGAATTCCATGAATATAGATTTTGATGCCAAGATGAGAAATGCTGGGGGCAAGAATACTTGCAAATACAGAAGTAACTTTGTAGCTGGGAGAAGAGTAAAGGCTTGAAGACACTTCAGATGCGTGCTATAAATTGTAGAGATTACCATGAGCAACTGTGCTAACATGTGGATGTTAAATATAATTTTGGTGAAAGCCAGATTTTTTAGAAAAAAAGGAAAAGAACTAGTGTGACTATTAATATGTCAACTTCAATTGATTAAGAAATACCTATAGATTAGTAAAGCATAGTTGTATCTGAGAATGACTGACATGTCAGCAAACTGAGTGTGGAAGGCTCGCCCCAGATGTGAGAATAACTGACCAATAGGTTTGTCATCTAGATACAAAAAAGGGGAAAAGAAGAAGGAAGTACTTAAATTTTGGAAGAGCACTAGTGTTCACCACTTCCTGTGGCCATTGGTTATGTTTCTTCAGACTTCCAACTTAGACTTACCCTAGTGACTCTACAGTATACTTCCAGGTCTTTGACTGTGGACTAGGAATGCCTCCTTCAGCTTTATTTTGTATCTTTTGTCTTCTAGAACATCTTCATGTTCTAGGGGTGAACAGCAGCTGGATCCTCTGTTTCCTGAACACACTCATAGCCATTATAGATTCTCTTGCCTCTGATCCTGCAAGTATATTTAACAAATTTCCTTGTGTAATTATACATCTATTTTATGTTCAGTCTCTTCCTCTGGAAACCCCAACTAATACAGATATTAGTACAAGACTAGGGCAGGAGCCTATAGAGGTCAAGTGATCAGTGGAGCTTTTGCCAATACCTGAATTACCATGAGTCCTGTAGGTCCCCAAATCCATCCTGTGGTCATTTCTCCACTTCCAGAATGCATAACTGAGATAGATATACTTACTACTTAGCAGGATTTTCATATCGCTTCCCTAACTTGGGGTATGAAGACTATTATGGTAGGAAAGCCCAAAAGAAATCCACTAGAGTAGCCTCTATAATATCACATTCCTGGAGGGATTGCAGAGACGAGTACTACCATCAAGAATTTGAAAGATGCAGGGTTTGTTCCCATCACATTCCAGTTTAACTCTTTTACTCGGCTTCTGCAGAAGACAGATGGATTTAGAGAATGATGATGGATTATTGTGAATTTAAGTGGTGACTTCAACTGCATCTGCTGTACTAGAAGTAGTTTCATTGTTTGAAGAGATTAGAATATATCCTGGTACCTGGTATGTAGCTATTGATTTGGTAAATGTGTTGTTTTCTTCCATACCTGTCCATATGGCCCACCAGAAGCCATTTGCTTTTAGCTGGCAAGGTAAGCAATACACCTTTGCTATCTTACCTCAAGGGTATATCAGCTCTCCAAGCCAGTGCCACAATTTAGTGTTCAGGGGATCTTGATCATCTTTTCTTTTACAAAGCATCATACTGGTTCATCACATTAATGATGCTATGCTGATTGGACCATGTGAGCAAGAGGTAACAACATCTCTGTACTTGTTGATAAAACATTTATGAGTCTGAGGATGGGAAATAAACTAAAACTCAAGGGCCCTGTACAGTGAAATTTCTAGGGTTAAAGATATGTTGTTGCATTTGGCCCTCCCTATAAACAAGAAAGATGCACAACTTCTAGTGAGCCTATTTGGATTTTGGAAGTATCACACTCCTCACTTAGGTGTGTTACTTTGGCCCCTTCACCAGGCAACTCAGAAAGCAGATAGTTTTGAGTGGGGCCCAGGACAAGAGCAGGCTTTGCAAGAGGTTTACGCTGCAGTGCAGTCTGCTTTAACATTTGGGACACATGGTCCAGTCACTCCAAGGTACCTGAAGTGTCTGTGGCAGACATAGATGCCATATAGAGCATCTGCCAGGCCCTATAGGTGAACCCCAGAGATTTTAGTGTTTTGAATCAAGGCTCTGCCATCGTCTGCAGACAACTACTCACCATAGTTTATGTGTTGTTTTTCACCACAAATAGCAAATAACAGTGTTCTATAGAAAATAAGGAAGGAGGAACATTATGGTTCAAAATAGTGAATATATACAAATGATTTATTCTTCATTTTTTCATCATAAGCAAATGACAAAGACTTTATGTAAAGGATAAAAATAAAGAAAATAATTCCAATATATAAACTATGGAGTTACAAGGCTGATTGAAATGGCGCAGGCCCACCTTTTACACACAGGGAGCCTTCATCTGAATTCTTTCAAACCCAGACCAAAGAAGAAAAAATATGAATTTTTACACTCAATGTTTAATATTATACATTTAAAAGAAAGTTTTAACATTAGTTAGTGTTTTGGTATGTTGTGATGGCTTTGTGGTGCGTCAGGTGAGTGAACCAGAATTACATTTTCAGTAACTTCCTTCCCCACAGGTTTCTAGTTGGTGAGTTGGTGGCCCCTCTGGGGAGACTTTACTGCAGGGAATCTGCAGCTGTGTTGTAGGTGGCTCTGACTGTCGCTGCTGTTGACTCACATTGTTGGCCTGAAGTAGCACCTACATCTGCATCTGTTTTCCTTCTGGGTCCTTTTTCCTTTCTCTGATTCCTTGACTAGGTGTGTGTCTTTATCTCCATGATGAAGGGGCCTGGCTGCTTCAGGACTCCGACACAACTAATTTGAGAGGCATTTAATCTGTCCTTGTGCGCTCCGTGTGCTTTTGCTCCAGCTTGGTTTTGCTCTCACTGACCTTGTAATTTAGACTCTTCAGATTATTTTAACAAACTACTAATATAGCAAGTGGGTGGAAAGCAGCAGAGATTCATTGCTTACCATTTGGGAAGATGGGAAGGTCAAGGTCAAGGTGCTGGCATATTTTGTATCTGGTGAGGTCCTTCCACCTGGCCATGCCTGGCACTTCTTGGTATATCCTAATGTGACAAAAGAGGGGAGGGAGCTCTTGGGGGTCCCTTTTATAAGCCACTAATTTCAGTTACAAGGACTTCACCTTTAAGATCTAATCACCTTGCAAAGTCACTACCTTCTCATGTCATCATCTTGGAGGTTAAGATTTCAGTGCACAAATTTTTCTGGGGTACAATTTTATTAACCATCTTCCCTCCTGAGTGTCTGACCTCTGGACTTCAACTCTCAATATCAGACTTGAAGACAACAGCCTTGCAGAAACTACCTAACCGCCTCCCACAGTTGTGAATCCCCCAGTCACAGTAACAAGCATGTCTCCTGTTTTCCTGTTTCTTTTACTGAGTCTTAGCTGGTAAACATTATAAAACTGTTTTAAGAAAGTTAGACAGCAGTTGACCATTTAATGACACGAGTCAATGCCTCTATTTAAACTCCAAATGTACAGATCCTTCTATAATCAAATCAGCCTTTTAACTTCACTGGAGCCAAACCAAAGGAGATGAACGGATACAGAGAACTGTTCAACTCTACTTAAGGTCATTTGGTATTAACTTTTAAATATTGATAGAGGATTACACCCATCTCATA
The DNA here is from genome assembly GCA_004027295.1 of Dolichotis patagonum. Lineage (NCBI taxonomy): Eukaryota > Metazoa > Chordata > Mammalia > Rodentia > Caviidae > Dolichotis > Dolichotis patagonum. The sequence continues at coordinate 6,996 of PVJX010043572.1, forward strand.
CATAGGGAGAACAGAAGTTCAAATGCTTCCATAAACTTGAGCCCTGGCTGTTAGCAGGGAGTTCAAGGGTGAGATTTTATAATGTCCATATGGTTCCAGTTAGCATTGGATGGATGGAGGAGAGCTATGATGGTTATCAGACTGACTTCCTGGACTCAGATGGAAGGAAGTCACATTTATGGTGTGTGCTAGATACTTGCTGATTTCATTCTCTATTGTAGGCAGAAATGAACTTCCCAGATTGTATACCAGAAAAACAGAATGATAATCAATACAAGTCTGTATGTTCCCCTACACATACACACATCCCCATAATAACAGCTAAAATTTCCATTACACTGTGGTTATATTAATTCAATTAATCATCAACATAACCTGTGGTTGGGTTAAGTTACTCTTGCTATTTATTAGAGGAGAAAGCAAGAAACAATTACATGTCCTGACAGGGTGTGCTAACATTATGTGGAGCCTGAGGCTGGTGACCAATATAATTGAGCTTCGGGTCACCTGAAATATAAACTCTGCCATGCTGTCTCTGTTATGATGGTGCAACCTATGTGGTTGCATAGCTCTGCACACTTGGCTTTCCCGTTTTTCATAGTCCAGCACAGATTTATTTTCAACTCCATCTTTCTCCTCTCTCTTACATGTTTTTATGTTCCACAAAACACCACTCTGTCCATATTTAATATTTCTTTGTTTCATCACAGCAAAGATACCCCTAAGGCAATTCAGATAATCAGATCATGGTCTGTCCCTGATTTCTCTCCCCTCTCACCCAATCGCTTCTGTTCTCTCCACTGTTCTTCATCCTATGTGACATCTTGAATGCCTCATTCCAGTCCACCGCCACCAAATTTCATTCTGTTGCAATTTCTAGAGACTGTACTTGTTTTCCTTTCTTTTTCCAGGTACCGAGGATAGAGCCCTTTGCAATGAGCTGCATCACCATTCTGGGTTTGAACTTTTGGTCCTCCCGCCCCAGGCTCCCAGAGTTCAGGGATTCCAGGAGTGTACCGCCATACCTGACTCTACTTGTTCTTTACAGTCTTGTTCAAACAGCACCCCTTTATACTACTATATCTCTACATGGCTAACCAGAAGTATTTTCCTCCTCCTGCAAGTGTTCACAGCCCCATATGAGTCATTGCACAGGGCAGTGATGTATATACTTGTTTCTGTTTTCATAGGCCTGCATTCAGCATTTTAGCAACAACTGGGCATCTATCTCAGGATGCCAGTATCACACCATCTCAGCATGAAATTTACTGCCTTAGTTTGAACATTGAGAAGGACAAATTCCAATGCCAGGCAGCGCTCTGCGTGTGAGTTCCTGTGGAGAGATATGATCATTATGCTTAGCTTTTCTTCTTGCCTTCTCTCTCAAATGACTTTAGATATCTCTGGATGATAATATTTACTGTTTATCGCTAAGCATTTTATTGATACCTCTATTAAACTGTCTATCACACTCTGATAGTCCTTGATTGCTGCCCATCCTCCAATAAAAAGTGACTTTCTTGAACATATTTTATTCATCTTTATGTGCTTCATAAATCCTGGAACAACAGACTGCATAAAAGAGATACTCATTTAAAAACTTTTTACATGGACTGTCTTTTGGGTCATATGCATTAAATTTGCCAATTCTGTGTACCCATTCATGTTCCAGTTAAGATACAGAATATTCCCATCATTCACTGGCTTTATATACCAGAAGGATGCTAGGAAAGAAGCTTTGTGTTGAGGCAGAATTTATCACTGATTATTTTTTCTGATGTGGGGGATTAAACCCAGGGCTTTGCACATGTTAGGCAAGTGCTCTGCCCCTGGGCTACGCACTCAATCCACGCCCATGGCTTGGGCTCAGCAACATATAGTGATTAAAAAAATTAACTTTTTGGGGGGTGGTGGTTTGTTTTATTCTTGTCTTACAATTTCTCCAGACAATGTACTCCCTCCTCCTACAACCCAGTTGACCATTCCTGCCTGCCATCGACCACTAATACCATCCTTCTCCCTGCTTTATGTATCACTCACCCTTGGTGCGTCCAGCCGGCCACCTACCTCCTTTCTACACCTGCAGATTATGTTTTTCTGTTTTCAAATGTTACAGTATTTAAATCATAGAGAACATACTCGGTAGTCTCTGGCTTTTCTTTAGTCAGCATAACGTTCTTGAGATTCAGCCACACTCTTCTGTATTTGTATTTTAGTGCTTCTTTTTTTTATTGCTGAGTACTCTCCCAGTTTATGAACACATTATGCTTTCTTTTTTCCTGATACTGGGGATTGAACCCAGGGCCTTTGTACGAAGCTGTATCCCCAGCCCTCTTTTTAGCTTTTTATTTTGAGACACTCTTGGTAAGCTACTAAATTGCCCAGACTAACTAGAACTCGTTTCCTCCTGCCTCAGCCTCCCAGACGCTGGGGTTCCAGGGGTGTACTACCACACAGCTACATCATGCATTTTTAACCATTCTCCTGCTGATGGGTTTTGGAGTTCTTTTGAGTCTGGACTGTTAAAAATAAAACTGTGATTATTCTTGTACTTTTGTGTGTATTTTTTTTGGAAAGTTTACCTTTAAGTTTATAAGAAATTGCCAGTTTTTCTAAGTGGCTTATTCTCATTTCTTTATTTTTTTTAATATTCCCATTAGGGATGTACTAAAATTGCTATTGTTCCACACCTGGTCACCATTTGGTGTTCATTCTTTTAAAATGTAGATATTCTAGTGGATAGAAAGCGGTATCTCATTGGGACTTGAACTTACATTTACCTTACATTTGAACTTACATTTATGATTAATGGGACAGCTGATTTTTCACATGCTTGATGTCCATTCACATGCTTTTTTTTTTTCAGAGAGTAAGTTGTTAGTAACAATTTTAATATATTTTTCTGTGCCAGGTGTGTGTCTTCATTTCCAGAGTTCTTGGTACCTTAGAGACAGGAATCTTCTGTATTTCATTTATACCATGGAAACATTGTCTCTTAGTTTGTGATTTATTTGTTCATTTTTCAAGTGATGTCTTTCAAAGAGAAGTATTTAAATTGATGAAGTGTTGGACTCAAGTGTGTTACCTTTTCCTTTATTTTGACTTCATTTTGTGTCCCATCTAAGAAATATTTGTCTACCCAACATTGAAAAAAAATTTATTAATATTATCGTTGAAAAGTTTTATAGTTTTGCTATAATGTTTTGGTAGCTGTCTGGCATATTTAGCAATAATGTCTGTCTGATATGAGGTTAAGGGTATGAGTTAATTATTATTATTTTTCAAATTCTAGCACCATTTATTGAAAAACAATCTTTCTCTCTGTTGAATTACCATGACATCTTTTTAAAAGATCAGTTTATGTGAGCTTAGATTTTCAAACTTCTCTTAAATTGTCTATTCTTATGCCAGTGTTTTGTTCAAATACATGTTTGGTCATATCCATACTTTATTACCTTGATTCATACATCATTTAGAAAGTCTCAAAATGCATTTTAATCTAGAGCTTTCTTTTCAAAATTGTTTTGGATATTCTATATCCTTTATAATTCCATGGGAATTTTTAAATTGCATTGATGATCTCTACAAAAACCATTTAGATTTTGGGATTATGTATTAATGGAATCATCAGTGGTAAATTGATTGTGATATATCTTTTTATTCATTTGGTTGTTTTGTTTTCATCATCAGTGTTTGCAATTATTAGAGTATGATAATTGCTATTTACTATCTCTTAGATTAATGAAATCCATGTATTTCATAGTTTTGGTGCTATCATAGAGAGAATTTAGATTTTTAATTTTCAATTTTTCACTTCTGATTTCTAGAAAAACATTTTATCTGCAAATGCTGTTTTACTGCATAAGACCTTGCTAAACTCAATTATGAGATTTAGGAAGTTATAGATTCTATGAAATTCTTTTTGTAGACAATTTTTCCCTTTGGTGATTATTTTATTTCTTCCCTTCTAATTAATCTCTAGAGGTTTTATTTCTATTTGATATTACATAAAAGTATGATTATCCCTTTTCTAAAATGCTTGCGCCAAGAAATATTTCAGATTTTGAATTTTGGGAAATGTGCATATAAGTAATGCGTATCTTGGGGATGGAACTCATATTAAACTCAAAATTGATACGTTTCACATTTTCCTTATACATACACACTTATACATATATCCATATACACATAGGTAACTTTCACATTTCCCTTATACAGATTCCCTTATCCATACAGGCAATTTTCTACAACACTTTTAATATGTGTTTGTTTTACCTGTCTCCTATATGAGGTCAGATTGGGAATTTTCCACTTAAGTTATCATATCAGTGCTCTAAAGGTCATTTTAGATTTCAGATTTTTGGTTAAGAATGCTTGACCTGTGCTGTCTTATTTTCTCATGTAGGTGGTAAAACAGTCAATCGTTCAGCACTTAGTGTGATTTTAACTGTAGTTTTTTCAAAGATCACATGTATCAGGTTGAAATTCCTTCTGATCTTAGTTTACTGAGAATTTTTTAATAAAGAAACAAATCAATCTGGACAAATGGATTTTCTACTTTTAATGAAATCATCAAATAGTCTATTTTTCCATGTGTTGACATGATGAATCTCATTGTTTATTTTGTTGGTATATTTTTAAAATATAGTTTTGACTTTGATTTATCAACATTTTTGGTTAACTATTAGAATTTGCCAGTGGTCCTGGATTTTACTTGTTGGCTTAAAGCTATGAATTCTGTTACACTTAAATATGGATATAATTGTTTCAGATATAGGCCAACTCAGGTTATTCTTCGTTTTTGGTATTTTATCTTTTATGAATTTCTCATTTTATCTGAGTTTCAAGTTTATGGACACAAAGCACTTCATAACACTGCTATCATTTTCATGTTTGTAGCTCTAGAGTGAGTCTACCTTTAGAATTCTGATACTACTTATGATATTCTATTTTTCCTTCCTCAGTCACAACTGATCTTCCAAAAAACAAGTCTTGCCTTCACTTATTTTGACTGTGATTTTTCTACTTTAAATTTATTTTTATTTAATATATATGTATATATATTCTATAGTCTATTTAAAGTGAAAAAAGAATAAAAACGGTGATACAGAATTTCAAAACAAAATAATAGATTAACAATTATTGTGTATTGTAATCTTCAAAGTAGTTGTTCAGATTACAAGATTTAGGCATAAAAATGATCAAAAAGATCAAACAATAAAAGCACAAACAATTCTTTTTGATGAACTGAGTTTAGTAGTATAGTTATAGTTACCTATCTTGTGTGTGTGTGTGTATAATATATATATATATATATATATATATATATATATATATGCTTTTACCTTCTTTCTTTCTTCCTTTCCCCATCCCAGTTGTTCTTTCTTTTTGAGCAGTTTCTTTCCCTTTCACTTTCATGAAATTTATTGTACATTTTGAGTCTTATTTACTCTTTCACTTTTTTATACTAAGGAAACAACATGATATTTACACATGTGAGTCTGATTTATTTCACTTAGGAGTAGGGTCTCAAGTTGCATCCATTTACATATGAAAGGCTAATGTTTATCCTTCTTTAAGCTGAGTAGTACTCCACTGTATAAAAATATCACATCTTTTTTTTATCATTTCTGTAGTTGATGGGCATTTGGGTTATTTCCAAGGTTTAGCTATTACAAATTGTGTTGCTATAAACATGGGTGCACATATATCACTGTGGCATGACATTTTCAATTTTTCTGGGAAAATACCCAGAAGGGGAATAGCTGAATTGAAAGAGACCTCCAACCCTAGTGTTTTGAGGAATCTCCACACTGATTTCCACAGTGGCCGCACCAGTATACACTCTCACCAATAGTAGAGAAGTGTTTCTTTTTCTCCACAGCCTGGCCAACATTTGTTATCAGTTGATTTCTTGATGAGTGGGATAGAATCTCAATGTTGTTTTAATTTGCATTTCTTGATTGACCAGTGATGTTGAACACTTCTTCATGTATTTATTTACCGTTTGTATTTCTTCATCTAAGAAATGCATGTTCATCTTAGATGCCCATTTTTGGATTGGGTCTTTGAATTTGTGGGGCCTAGTGTTTTCCAATTCTTTATATGTTCTTGATATAAGTCCTTTGTCTGAGAGATTACTGGCTGAAATTCTTTCCCATTCTGTGTGTTTTCTTTTCATTCTGTTGGTAATTTCTTTTGATCTGCAAACTTTTTAATAAGATGAGGTCCCAGTTATTGATTCTTCGAAGCACTTCCTGGGCAGTTTGGATTTTGTTCATGAATTCTCTGCCTACTCCTATGTCTTCAAGATTTCTGCCTACTTTCTCTTCCAGTAGATTTAGTGTTTCTGTTTTATTATTTAGATCTTTGATGCATTTAACTTTAGTTTAGCGCATGGTGATAGACATGTCTCATTTTAGCCTTTGGTATGTGGAAAGCCAATTTTTCCAGCACCATTTACTAAAGAGGATATATTTCTTCCAGTGAACATGTTTGGCCACTTTGTCAAAGATAAGGTGCCAAAGATAAAGATGAGTATGTTTGGAGTTGTTTCTGTATCTTTTTATCTGTTCAACTGATCCTAAGGTCTGT